>LGRX02006435.1:0-48207 GCA_001247695.2 Cymbomonas tetramitiformis
GTGTGTGTAGGGAGAATTGGCCTCCGAGGCGCAGTGCGCAAAGTGTGTGTAGAGAGAATTGGCCTCGGAGGGGCAGTGCGCAAAGTGTGTGTAGAGAGAATGGCCTCGGAGGGGCAGTGCGCAATGTGTGTGTAGGGAGAATGGCCTCGGGAGGGGCAGGGCGCAAAGTGTGTGTAGAGAGAATGGCCTCGGAGGGGCAGCGCGCAAAGTGTGTGTAGGGAGAATTGGCCTCCGAGGCGCAGTGCGCAAAGTGTGTGTAGAGAGAATTGGCCTCGGAGGGGCAGTGCGCAAAGTGTGTGTAGAGAATTGGCTCGGAGGGCGGTGCAAAGTGTGTGTAGGGAGAATGGCCTCGGAGGCGATTGCGCAATGTGTGTGTAGAGAGAATGGCCTACGAGGGGCAATGCGCAAAGTGTGTGTAGAAGGAGAAATGGCCTCGGAGGAGCCGAGTGCGCAAAGTGTGTGTAGGGAGAATGGCCTCGGAGAGGCGGTGCAAAGTATGTGTAAAGAGAAGAATAGCCTCCGAGGACGGGGCGCAAAGTGTGTGTAGAGAGAATGGCCTCGGAGGGCGATTGCAAAGTGTGTGTAGAGAGAATGGCCTCGGAGGGCGGTGCGCAAAGTGTGTGTAGGAGAATGGCCTCGCGGAGGCGCGGTGCGCAAAGTGTGCAATATGCAGAGAATGGCCTACGAGGGGGCGGTGCACAAAGTGTGTGTAGAAAGGGGGAATGGCCTCGGGGGCGTGCGCAACGTGTGTGTAGAGAGAATGGCCTCCTCGCGGGGCAGCGCGCAAAGTGTGTGTAGAGAGAACGGCCTTCTCGTGGGGCAGTGCGCAAAGTGTGTGTAGAGAGAATATATAATGAGCTTCTCGCCAAGCAGTGCGCAAAGTGTGTGTAGAGAGAATGGCCTCCGGCAGGTCAGCGCGCAAAGTTTGTGTAGAGAGAATGGTCTCGTGAGGCAGTGCGCAAAGTGTGTGTAGAGAGAATGGCCTTCCCGTGGGGCAGTAGTGCGCAAAGTGTGTGTAGAGCCTCGTGGGGCAGCGCGCAAAGTGTGTGTAGAGAGAATGGCCTCGTGTGGCAGTGCGCAAAGTGTGTGTAGAGAGGGCTCGGGGTTTTTCTTAGATTAAATTTTTGACATCTGCTAGATTAAGTGTTTAGCGGGGTTTGTTTAGATTAAATTGATAGGTTAATGATTTTGGGCACGAAGTGGGAACTGATTCCGCGCGATCGAGATGTCATCAGCAGACCTGAGACAGGTCGTCATCGTCATTTCGCCGGATCCGAGGTGCCACCGCTCCGAGGTGCACATACATGGTAAAACTGCGAACGGAAGGTCAAAGGCAAAGGGAAAGGCAAAGGGTTTAAGATTTAGCGGCAGTACAGTAGGAATAGTTTTCAGAAGCATATGAAAAGTATTCTAGTGCTTCTGAAAACTATTCCTACTTGTTCTATATCCTAAACCCTTTGCCTTGCCTTTTACTGCTGCACGCGACCGGCAAGCATCTTTGAAACTTCCGAGTTTCAAAGATGCGTTTTGTATTTTGGGTGCACCCTAAAATTACAAAACAGCCGAGCGCTTCCCGTTTGTGCGGGATATTCACATTTATTCCATGGCATATTTCATATGAAATATACACATAAGCACGAAGGCATCGGCCACGCATCTTTGAAACTAACGAGTTTCAAAGATGCGTTTTTTGTCATTTGGGTGCGCATACCCAAATAACAAATCAGCCGAGCGCTTCCCGTTGGCGTGGGGTATCCAACGCTTGAATGTTGAATATTCATTATAATATGAGTTAGCATGCGAGGTTGCAAAGGCATCGGGACAGAATCTACGAAACTGTCCTATGCCTTTGCCTTTGGGTTTGGGTTCGAACGTACCCAAACCCAAAGATGGCAAACAGCCGAGGGCTTCCCGTGCGTCCTAGCGCACGAAACTTGGCACAAATACTGCCAAGATACATATCTTTAAGTTACCTGAAGCTCAAGGCTTCAAGTTACTTGTGCGCGAAACGCGCAATTTATTTCTAAGGCAGATGTTTTGGGTTTGGGTTCGAACGTGACACCCAAACCCAAAGATGCCAAACAGCCGAGGGCTTCCCGTGCGTCCTAGAGCACGAAACTTGGCACAAATACTGCCAAGATACATATCTTTAAGTTACCTGAAGCTCAAGGCTTCAAGTTACTTGTGCGCGAAACGCGCAATTTGTTTCTAAGGCAGATGTTTTGGGTTTGGGTTCGAACCCAAACCCAAAGATGCCAAACAGCCGAGGGCTTCCCGTGCGTCCTAGAGCACGAAACTTGGCACAAATACTGCCAAGATACATATCTTTAAGTTACTTGAAGCTCAAGGCTTCAAGTTACTTGTGCGCGAAACGCGCAATTTATTTCTAAGGCAGATGTTTTGGGTTTGGGTTTGGGTTCGAACCCAAACGCAAAGATGCCAAACAGCCGAGGGCTTCCCGTGCGTCCTAGAGCACGAAGCTTGGCACACATACTGCCAAGGGATATATCTTTACGTTACCTGAAGCTCAAGGCTTCAAGTTACTTGTGCGCCCAACGCGCAATTTATTTCTAAGGCAGATGTTTTGGGTTCGGGTTTGTGGCCATTACCCTTCGGGTGGCTTAAGCCGCCCTAACAGCGATTTAGGGTGGCTTAAGCCACCTTAACGTTTTCAATTATTGCGGGAGCTATCGGTACCGGAAACTAGATTTGTTAAGCTCAAAATGACGGCGACAATGTCTTCTTTTAGACACTATATGCACTTTTCGGCGAGCCCAAGTTCCCGGTGAGCAATTTTGGGAAGTATCCAAGTGTTCGGGGGTGCTCTCTCAGAGCTTCTAAGTCTACTTACACAATGTAGGAAGGGAACCTAGTTCAGCAGTCCTACAAGGAGATGTATAGCTGTAAGCATGATACATATATGTTGTTCGGTTGTGAGGACTGAACCAGTCTCACAAGGGTGCAAGTAACACTTGCAGAGAATATGGTCCTGGGACCATAGGGTAATATTGGAATCGGATCTTTTTTATTACTCTTTGGTCAAGTTGCCTAACAGCCACAGAGGTGGCTGCCAATGTACGACAATTTTAAACTCAACCCCGAGAGCTTGCACAGCTCTCTACTTAAGGTAACTCGTCCTTGCCATGCCACTTCATGTGTTCAGTCATTGCTGACTGCAACAACCAATCAGCTGGGATCTGTCATAAGTACTTAGATGTTTCTGACTGTCACCTCCCAAGTCTCTCATTTGAATACTCACAGATCTGCTGATGTGACTGTATAACTGAGGTCCTCCTCGATTCCCTCCAGTTATGTTCGACTGATCGAATCCTAAATGTCACATTTGAGTCAGTCACTTCTGTCAGTCACCTTTGTCAATTCTTCCAGTCACCTGTGTCATTCGGTCATGCTGGTGACTGTCATCATTTCCGGATGGTGACTGTCATCATTTCTGTCACTCGTCATTCTGACACGCCTGTCTCTCGTACTGACTCGTGATGTACCCTAGTACAACTCTCCCCCCCTTTTAGGCGCGCCTACGTCCTCGCTAGGCTGTCCGGCCCGTATATACATTGTCTGAGGTTTGAGCATGCACTTGTGACAAGAGTCGAGCTACTAAGCTCTCGGTTCTTGGGTTCCGTGCCCCCCAGTCCTCGGGTCTGGGTCCCCTTCTGCTTGCTAGGTTTTTCCAAAGGCCCTCACCGCCTCACGCTGCCAACGCTCAGACAGATCGGTACAATGGTAATTCCCCAGCTTGCAGGTCTTCTGCAATCTCTGCGCCCCGAAGCTAGCATGCCTCGGTATCTTGCGGCTCCGTCGCGTACGGGTAGTATTCTCAGAAGTCCTCCAGTGACCAAGTCGTGGTCACCAACCAATCAGAAACGTGAGTCTGGCGGAAATGCGCTGGTCCTCTACAAAGGGGACACGTGCCGGCAAGATCCAACCACGCAAGGATACAATGCCAATGGCATATGCCCCGTCCTGTCCAGCACCTGCATGGAAGGAGAGCGGAGACACAGTTTTGCCACAGCGGCACGGTTGCAGCACATAGCAGGCAGCATGAAACATCTGCAGGGACTCGTTGATGCATCTCCAGAGGTGAAAAGAGCTCGTCGATGCAGAGTTGGCGAGTCCTTTGCGTTGTGGGCCGTTGAAGCAAAGAACTTGCGCTGAGGGCTGCTGCTGGGCCACCGGTCTTCGCGTCGGGCTGCACGTGCTGGACTGTTTGCAGAGTAGCACTCGCGCCTGCGTCGTGGGCTGCTGAGGCATCAGCCCTCGCGCTGGGGTGCATGTGCTGGGCTGCCTGCGGAGCATCGCTTGCACCTGCGTCCTGGGTTGCTGAGCCATCAACCATTGCGTCGGGCTGCTCGTGCTGAGCTGTCTGCGGAGCACCGATGCTGGGGCAGCTTGCTGCCGTGGGCGGCCGCAGCTCAGCGCCGCTGCTGGGGCAGCTCGCTGCCGTGGGCAGCCACAGCTCAGTGCCGCTGCTGAAGCAACTCGCTGCCGTGGGCGGCCGCAGCTCAGCGCCGCTGCTGGGGCAGCTCGCTGCCGAGGGCGGCCGCAGCTCAGCACCGCTGCTGGGGCAGCTTGCTGCCGTGGGCGGCCGCAGCTCAGCGCCGCTGCTGGGGCAGCTCGCTGCCGTGGGCAGCTCAGCGCCGCTGCTGGGGCAGCTTGCTGCCGTGGGCAGCCGCAGCTCAGCGCCGCTGCTGGGGCAGCTTGCTGCCGTGGGCGGCCGCAGCTCAGCGCCGCTGCTGGGGCAGCTCGCTGCCGTGAGCGGCCGCAGCTCAGCACCGCTGCTGGGGCAGCTCGCTGCCGTGGGCGGCCGCAGCTCAGCGCCGCTGCTGGGGCAGCTTGCTGCCGTGGGCGGCTCAGCGCCGCTGCTGGGGCACATCTGGAATTCGGCGTTCAGTTCTGAATGCGTAATCGACTGTTCCCCGTTCCCCCCCGTTGCGGAGCGCTCGTGTAACAAAGACGACACGTCACGATCCCCGTTCCTGAATCGCCTGAGAGCGTGCTCATAACGATGGTGATGATCCGCGATCCGCGTTCTCGTTTCGCTTTGGATCGTAACCGTCATCGGAAATCCCGAACGCACTGCACCGTTTCTTCGCGTTCCAGTAATCGATGACATCAGCAGAAATGTCACTGGCGATGACCATGACCTCACCTTGAGTATCGTGAGCTCTTGACTTCCCATTTAGTCTTACGTGCGTCTCCGAAGTTTGAAAGCACGGAGCCGAAAACCACACTGCAAACTCTGATTAGATCAGCCTAAATAATTTGATTGTATTGTGTTGCTAGTATAAAATAGTTTCTGATATTTTCGCGTACCGTATATTTTCCGCAGGTGGTTGGTCATTGCGTGGTCGCCGCAAGCAAGATGCGTTTGGTGTTTACGTAACCCACACACCCACGCACTTTGTCGCTTGCCCAAAACTATGATTTACCCCATAATTTTCGAACGAAATTTTGAGAGTAGATCCTGCCTGCGCACCTATTTTCCTTTCGTAATTCACTTACAGTGTTCGCAATTTGAAGTCCATGAGCACGTTTGAAAATGGTCCATGGCCGTTGGTCACCCACGGAATGAGCGGACACCATTCCCGCCAGGTGCGCTCACAACCTTTTAGCATGATCGGAAAGGTGCATCTACCTGCGCACCTTGATTCATTGTGATATCCTGAAGGGCAGGTGAGTTGGTATAGGGACGCTCGACATTTGATGTGGGGCTAGGAGCTCCCACGTTACGTGATGTTTAAGTGATTTTTAAGTACTTGTTTTGTGTGCGTTCTCTGCCTTTAGGCTAGCTAGTTCGAAAAATGCGCTTTCGAATTGAATTCTTCGATAGAATTTTACAGGTGTGTGTGCCTGTTTGCATGTTTTTACTGGATTGTGAAAAACTGGGCCTTTTTAGCTTCTAAAAAGGCCCAAGAGCACTGTTTCCTTTGAACTTTGCAACTTGTAGCGCGATTTGCACTTGCATAAGTAGTATAGTGATATAGGTGCTTGTAGCTTTTAAGGTCCGACGATGCGAACTTTGTTTTAGATAGACAGATCGCTCAAATGAGGCTGGGAGTGCGTTAGCCTTCGGCACGCCCTGGGGTGAAACCTAACCCAGCCAATTTAAGGTACGCTCTTGTCCTTGTTTGAGTTTTTTATTGCATCGCACTTGGTTTAGTCTTTCTTTTAATTAAGAGAGTCGGGTGTGTGTCGGGATAGTGACGGCAGGGGGCTTTTCACTCGTTCAACGAATCGATGAGGGATAGCCCTCACAGTTAAACAGGTATATGCCTCGTGACAAGTTGCTCGAATAGTATGCAATTATGATTTTGCTAGACTACTTTGCACTTGAATAAACTTGCTTTCAATTGTCCTGTCGGCACCTTTTGCTAGTTAGTATTTCTTCTTTTTCTTGCACAGTCACACGATTTTAGATGTTAATAAGAATCGTGTAATCCTTTGTGTCTGAAACAGCTCGTCAGTCGAAAAGACCATCGACGCAAGCGTGGAGCCTGTGGAGCTGTTGGCCTGGTACGCGTACGACTTCAATACCATCAGTCGCGAGGATATTCTGGTAGAGTGACTTTCAAAGTAGCTTACGTAGCTTACGTGTATTTGTATGTTGACTTTGCACAACCGCTTTGTAATATTTCGTAATAGAAAGTATTTGTGTGGCACCTCTCTTTTGTGTACCACGCATCGTGTCACGCATGAGGGTCCTGCGAGCTCAAAGCAGGTGGAACGCTGTGTTGATTGTGGCACCTCCCTTTCGTGTACCACGCATCGTGTCGCGCATGAGGGTCCTGCGAGCTCGAAGCTGGTGGAACGCTGTGTTGATTGTGCCACCTCCCTTTCGTGTACCACGCATCGTGTCACGCATGAGGGTCCTGCGAGCTCGAAGCTGGTGGAACGCTGTGTTGATTGTGGCACCTCTCTTTTGTGTACCACTCAACGTGTCACGCATGAGGGTCCTGCGAGCTCAAAGCAGGTGGAACGCTGTGTCGTTCGTGTCACCTCTTATTTTTGTACCACGCATCGTGTCACCCAGGAGGGCTCTGCGGACTCGAAGCAGGTGGAACTGTTGAGAATGAGGGACCTCTCTTTTTTGTACCACGCATCGTGTCACCCAGAGGGCTCGCGGCTCGAAGCGTGGAACTGCTGAGAATGAGGGACCTCTCTTTTTTGTACCACGCATCGTGTCACCCAGGAGGGCTCTGCGGACTCGAAGCAGGTGGAACTGTTGAGAATGAGGGACCTCTCTTTTTTGTACCACGCATCGTGTCACTCAGGAGGGCTCTGCGGACTCGAAACAGGTGGAACGCCGTGTCGATTGTGGCCTCCCTTTTTTGTGTACCACTCATCGTGTCACGCCTGAGGGTCCTGCAGGCTCAAAGCAGGTGGAACCGTTGGAACCTCTTTTTTCTTGTACCACGCATCGTGTCACGCATGAGGGCTCTGTGGACTCAAAGCAGGTGGAACCGTTGAGAATGAGGCACCTCTCTTTTATGTACCACTCATCGTGTCACGCATGAGGGTCCTGCAGGCTCAAAGCAGGTGGAACCGTTGAGAATGAGGCACCTCTCTTTTTTGTACCACGCATCGTGTCACGCTTGAGGCCTCTGTGGACTCAAAGCAGGTGGAACGCCGTGTCGATTGTGGCCTCGTCGCGTGGAACCATCGCGATTGAACTGCTGGGTAATAGTTAGGCGAACTGGGCCGGATTCCCTTTAGGTAAAATCCTACCCCACTTAGAGTGGTGGTTTATTTTCTTTTTATCATACTGTTTTGTTTTAATGTATAGACTTATTTTAGAATTATTTTAAGAGAATTATTTTATTTAGCATAGGTATCAAAATATTACACCTCCTTTGTGGCGTTGCAAAAACGAACTCCCTTGGCCACACATTGGTGACTGCGCCATTGAAGGAACCATTGTGGTCACGCTTTCTACTCTTGTAGAAGAAGGCGCCTGCACCCTTGGTCTGTGGGTTTGTTTGGAGCGCCCTTGATCCGCGAGCAACAAGGTATTGGCCTTGTTGTAATGTATGGCATCTTGGGTTTGAGTAGGTCTGACACTCTTGTGTCTGTGACCACTTGTCTCCCGTCGCGCCACAAAGAGGTGTAATATTTCGTTGCAAAAATAATTTTCCACATATGTGCTCCCGTGTTTTAGATCTTTTAGGATATGTGTGATTACTATGAAAGTATGGTATGGTATCGCGCACTTTCTGGTCTTACATAAGATCAAGATAAGCATGTTATTTTTCACTATGTTCTTTGAGGTTTTGGAACCAAGCTATTCTCACACTGCATGCATGGGGTGTTGGGTATGCTTGGTCAGGCGGAAACTTCAAAGGAGCGGGAATGTGAAGAACGAACGTGCATTAAGGTAATTGTATTCACTCTCATAACCTCACAACCCACACTACAGACCACTCACTAAAAATTCATTACTCACTCTATTACGCATTCACTCAACTCAGCTCAGCCGTTATCTTAGCTCAGCACTTAGCGCCAAACTCAGCGCCAACGCGTTTGAGTTGAGAGCTTAGCTTTTGAGCTCATATCAGCTAAGCGTGTCAGTTTTGCTCACGTCAGCGTGTCACCTAAGCTCATCTCAGCTCAACTCAACTCAACTCAGCTAAGCTTTGCTCAGTTTGCATTACTGCGTTTAATATAGCATAGGCTGGAATATGTGTGTATATGTGTGTGCCTGTCGTGTTATTCCTATGCTAGGATATGCGTGTACCTCTTTGTGCGTGTGCTATGCCTGTGGTAGGATATATGTGTATCTCTATACCATTGTTATGCCTGTGATAGGATATGTGTGTATCTTTGTGCTAGTGTTATGCCTGTGCTAGGATAGGTGTGTATCTCTGTGCTAGTGTTATGCCTGTGCTAGGATAGGTGTGTATCTCTGTGTGCGCGTGTTATGCCTTTGCTTGGATATGTGAGTATCTTTGTGTGCGTGTGCTGCACATATCCTATCACAGGCATAACAGTGGTATAGAGATACACATATATCCTACCACAGGCATAGCACACGCACAGAGAGGTACACGCGTATCCTAGCATAGGAATAACACAACAGGCACACACATATACACACATATTCCAGCCTATGCTATATTATCCCGTACCTGTAACTGTGTGTCAGCTCAACTCGGTTTGTCAGCTCCGCTTAGTTTAGCTTGTTAGCTTATATCAGCTCAGCGTGTCAGCTTTGCTCCTGTCAGCGTGTCAACTAAGCTCAACTTAGCTCAACTTAGCTCAACTTAGCTCAACTCGACTAAGCTCTGCTCAACTCGACTCAGCTTTGCCCAACTTTGCTGTTTGCTTTGCTTTGCTTCTCAGTTGAGCTCAGCATGTCAGCTTATGTGTGTTGAGCTTTACCACGATTCGTTCCTCAGGATGGCCACTCAAAACATGGACGTGCGCTACTCGGAGACCAACAAGCAAGCATCACCTTCCCAAAAAGAAAAAAATGCGGATAATAAGACAAAAAAATCAGCACGAGCAATAGAAGAAAAGGGAAAGAAAACTCTAGAAGCCAGATGGCCAGTGGCCCAAGCTTGAAAGACTAGGCCGTCGAGTATGAAATAAATGAGAACTCGTGCACGAAGTCACAAGCTGTGGTAAGTACTTATTTACCCTTTGTTGTTTTTTGCGCATAAGTTCTTTTCAACTGTTACTCACTGTGGCACTATCGCATGTGCAGACAGAGGTGCCAAACACCTTCAGCAAGGAGTATTCAAGATTGTTTACCCAAGTTAAAAGATGGAATACGACACAATCGCGTGTGAAGCTTGCGCAACCAACCAAGTGGCTTGCAACTTTGACAAAAATACCCCAACACCAAAACGCTATAGGAGTGGGAAGTATAGATGAGAAAGAAGAAGAGTATAATAGCCAGTGATACCATCTTAGTGGAGACCGTATGAACATATGCAAATGAAGTAGCTTGTGTACTCAAAGGTGTATCTATTTATGTGGATTTGTTGATTTTTTTCTTTTTGAATTTGCCTCCTGCTTTCTAGCCTTGTGAAAGTCTACCTTTTTTTTAATGTGCGGTTCATGGTACTTGCCTTGAATGCTTGAACCGACCCTTGGACTTATCATGAGTGTCCCCCCATCGATTCAGGATCGTTCCAGTACTTGGAGCGTTCCAGGATCGTTCCTGTACCTGGAGCGTTCCAAGATCGTTCCCGTACCTGGAGCGTTCCAAGATCGTTCCCGTACCTGGAGCGTTCCAGGATCGTTCCCGTACCTGGAGCGTTCCAGGATCGTTCCCGTACCTGGAGCGTTCCAGGATCGTTCCCGTACCCGGGGCGTTCCAGGATCGATCCCGTAAGAAACTTCCCTCCCGGGATCGATCCCGTTCCGGATCACGAAAAGAACGATCCCGGATCGCCTCGCCATTTTCCAGATGCAGCTCGCTGCCGTGGACGGCCGCAGCTCAGCGCCGCTGCTGCGGGGGCAGCTCGCCGCCGTGGGCGGCCGCGGCTCAGCGCCGCTGCTGGGGCAGCTCGCTGGGGGCAGCGCCTGCCTTGGCAGCGAGGACAGTGCCTGCGTGGGCTGCTCGTGGGGCAGCGCCG
This sequence comes from Cymbomonas tetramitiformis, assembly GCA_001247695.2. Taxonomy (NCBI): domain Eukaryota; kingdom Viridiplantae; phylum Chlorophyta; class Pyramimonadophyceae; order Pyramimonadales; family Pyramimonadaceae; genus Cymbomonas; species Cymbomonas tetramitiformis. Next base: position 10,596 of record LGRX02006435.1, read on the forward strand.
GTGTGAGCTGCTCGTGCGGCAATGCCGGTGTGAGCTGCTCGTGGGCGCAGCGCCAGCGCGGGCTGCTCGTGCGGCAGCTCCGGTGTGGGCTGCTCATGGGGCAGCGCAAGCGTGGGCTGCTCGTGCAACAGCTCCGGCGTGGGCTGCTCGTGCGGCAACTCCGGTGTGGGCTGCGCCTGCATCGGCAGCGAGAGCAGCGCCTTGGCCATGCAGCCTTCAGCCATGCAGACATGGGACCCCTCGCCGGTCTGCAGGGACTGCTTTTTGGTCATGCCTGGCTGCCGGGGCTGCACCTCAACTCTGCAGCCATCAGCCATGCAGCTATGGGGCACCTCGCCGGGCTGCAAGGGCAGCGCCTTGGCCGTGCAGCCTTCAGCCATGCAGACATGGGACCCCTCGCCGGTCTGCAGGGACTGCTTCTTGGTCATGCCTGGCTGCCGGGGTTGCACCTCAACTCTGCAGCCATCAGCCATGCAGCCATGGGGCACCTCGCCGGGCTGCAAGGGCAGCGCCTTGGCCGTGCAGCCTTCAGCCATGCAGCCATGGGACCCCTCGCCGGTCTGCAGGGACTGCTTCTTGGTCATGCCTGGCTGCCGGGGCTGCACCTCAACTGTACAGCCTCTAGACATAGGCATTGTGCCAGTCTGCGGACGCTGATCCTCGGGCGGCCAGCCGATGGGTGCTGCGTAAGGCTGCTGAGGAAGCGCCTGCGTCGGCAGAGGGGGCAGCGCCTGCCTCGGCAGCGAAGGCAGCGCATGCGTGGGCTGCTCATGGGGCAGCGCCGGTGTGGGCTGACGGGGCAGCACCTGCGTGGGCTGCTGGGTCAGCTCCGAAGTGGACTGCTGTGGCAGCACCGGCGTGGGCTGCTGGGGCAGCTCGCTGCCGTGGACAGCTGCAGCTCCGCGCCGCCGCTGGGGCAGCTCACTACCGTGGGCAGCTGCAGCTCCGCGCCGCCGCTGGGGCAGCTGAATGCCGGTGACAGCTGCAGCTCCGCGCCGCTGCTGGGGCGGCTCAATGCCGGTGGCGGCTGCAGCTCCGTGCCGCTGCTGGGGCAATTCGCTGCCGTGGTCAGCTGCAGCTCCGCGCTGCCACTGGGACAGCTCGCTGCCATGGGCGGCCACATCTCCACGCGGTTGCTTGGACAGCTGAATGCCGGTGGCAGCTGCAGCTCCGTGCTGCTGCTGGGGCAGCTCCAGTGATGGCTGTTGTGGCAGCACGGGCATTGGCTGCTGGGGCAGCTCGCTGCCGTGGACGGCTGCAGTTCTGCGTTGCTGCTGGGGCCGCTCACTACCGTGGTCAGCTGCAGCTCCGCGCCGCCGCTGGGATAGCTTGCTGCCGGTGGCAGCTGCAGCTCCGCGCCGCTGCTGGGGCGGCTCAATGCCGGTGGCAGCTGCAGCTCCGTGCTGCTGCTGAGGCAGCTCGCTGTCGTGGGCGGCTTCAGTTCCGCGCTGCTGCTGGGCCAGCTCGCTGCCGTGGTCAACTGCAGGTCCGCACCGCCGCTGGGGCAGCTTGCTGCCTGTGGCAGCTGCAGCTCCGCGCCGCTGCTGGGGCGGCTTAATGCCGGTGGCAGCTGCAGCTCCGTGTTGCTGCTGGGGTGGCTCAATGCCGGTAGCAGCTGCAGCTCCGTGCTGCTGCTGGAGCAGCTCGCTGCCGTGGGCGGCCTCAGTTCCGCGCTGCTGCTGGGCCAGCTCGCTGCCGTGGTCAGCTGCAGCTCCGCGCCGCCGCCGGGGCAGCTCACTACCGTGGGCAGCTGCAGCTCCGTGCTGCTGTTGGGGCCGCTCACTACTGTGGGCAGCTGCAGCTCCGCGCCGCCGCTGGGGCAGTGCAGGTGCTAACTGCTGAGGCAGCGCCTGCGTCGGCAGCGGGGGCAGCGCCTGCATCGGCAGCGAAGGCAGCGCATGCGTGGGCTGCCCATGGAGCAGCTCCGGTGCGGGCCGACGGGGCAGCACCTGCGTGGGCCGCTGGGCCACACTACAGAAATTCTGCACCCTAGTCGTACACTAATATGGATAGGTACCCTAAAATATTAGAGTGCAATCTCAAATATTGGGGGGCATTGTGTCAATTTAGGGAGTGATTCTAGTGTGCATTAGGATGTATAATATCCAAATAGCACCCATAGCAATCGAATACATCCTAACTAGACACGCACTAATGCACGCACTAATACACCCTAACTACACCCTAGCCGCGCATGCTATCGCTTCCACATTTTAACATGCGATAGAGTATATTAGTGTTAATTTAGAGTACAATACAAATGACACCTTAAATCATACTAATGCACCCTACCATACCACGAGGTGATATGGATTACATTCGGATGCATTAGAGTACAATCCAAATTCACTCTAAAGTACACTAATAAACCATAAGGTGAAATATATACATATCGAGTGCATTAGGGTATTTTAGAGTGCATTAGGTGCACATTAAATCTGCCGATTAGAGTGCATTCGGATGCATTAGAGTACTATCCGAATTCACTCTAAAGCACACTAATATACCACAAGGTGAAATATACACATATCGAGTGCATTAGGGTATTTTAGAGTGCATCAGGTGCACATTACATCTGCCAATCAGAGTGCATTGGGATTTATTAGTGTACCACGGTTAACAAACCAGTCATTTTAGTTTAACACTCAGAAGATTCATCGCGGGTGCTCGGCAAGTTTCATCGCGGGTGCCAAACAGTATAGGATGCAATCAAAATTCAGGTATGCTATGCTTACTTAGTTCTCTCGTTCATCAGGCTGTCTATGCGTGTAATATGGTTGCACTCAATATTTACACAATCAAGAGTATTACATATTGCGTACACATAAAATGGTAAGCAAGAATTCATAAGTAAGGGTGGTAGTATTCAAATAGGACTTCCGCGCGCGTGAAATCATCATTCCAAATCAAGTTGACGGGAGCAACGATATCTGCGAAAGAACGAGACATCCACTGAACACAATGAGTAACGGCAACCAAACCATCGTTGTCCGTATCAGAGGAGAATAACTTCACTAGGACGTAAGAATCGAAAAATGTAACCAGCTCACAAATCTCATACGGCCCATAAGGAATTCCCAAGGCAACATACTTATTTCTCTCGCAATCGAACGTAACAAACCCGTCACAGTATTTCTTGAAGCACTCTCTTCCGCGAGGCAAGAGGGATTCGAGTTCATCCGCGCTTAAGTCCAAGGATTCCCTCAGAGAATCGGCACACCACTTATGAAAGATTCGAGGCTGATCGAGTGGTGTGTCACGCGCCTGATTGCTTGATAGCTTGACTCTCCACTCAAGCAGCTTACTCCTGCCAAGTGTGACATTGGCTAAGACTTTGAATACGTTTTCAGTGTTTGACCTATATTTCACATCGAACTTTGCCATGTGCTGACACCGTTCTCCCCACAAATCGTTCAAAAAATACAAAACACCGAAGTGGTCTTCTTGCTCGAAGAGATGAGCGACCATCACGTGCAAGTTGTGAGTCAGCAAGGTCACGTTAAAGGTATCCTCCAACAAACGTGCATACTCCATCAATCTCTCTTGGGCACGTGCACGACGTTCATTCTCGATCTCGCGGCGGTAAGTTATGGCAAAGCTGCACACCTTGTGAAATAAAAGCAAAATAGTCCAGTGGATTGGGCTAAGGAGGCCACGAAAAAGGTATGGTGCGTAGACTACAAACAAGCTTTTGAGGCTCGACATGCTCTGCGACAAAATGTACTTCAAAGGGTCCTCAAATTTACGAGCGGAATGTCGGCCTCGTGGTATCTGTGCAACGATCCTCGCCACACGACCCGCGACCTCTGTTTGTTCAGGCACCGACATTTGTAACTTCAACGTGGATATCAAATCCTTTCCTACTCCTTCCAATAACTTATGATAATAAGGAACCAAAACACTCTTGACGAAATCGAAAGTTGGCAAGTTGACCAACTCTGGAAGCGGAAACGAATACATAAACGGCCGGATCGGAGACTCCTCCAACTGTTGGAGGAGTTCCACGCTGTATCTAGGGGCTTCCCAAGCGTGAAAGCTTCTGTCACCAAAAATCATGTACTGCGGGTATGGCTCATTGTAGCCTAAGAAACGAACAGCGCCTTGGTACGAGCTGCCTTGAAAGCAGCAGTAGTGACACCCCAAGCAAGACCCATGCCCAACCCACGACTTCACTTTTGCTGATGCTGGGGTATCCGCGGAATAGGTCGTGAGAAAAGGGATGTGCGTGAAGGTTCTCCCAAAACAATCTGTGATTTCTATCCCAGTTTGGCCAAGTTTGCGGAATTCTTCGACGATAATGTTTTGGTAATATGTAAAAGTCGGGATATCACTTTCAGGGCTTGCGCGGGCAGGGGGCTCGTGAGGGCCAGGTAGAATCATAAGCAACTTAAAAAATCGGGAACAAGATCTGAAATAAGGTCTAAGGTTGTGAGATCGGAGCCAAAGTGTACCAAAAGAGTAGGTTTCCACGGTATCGAAGGGCTTAAACCAGTCGACAGTAAGCTCGTACGCCCCATTGACAACGTCGAAAAGCTGTCCTCCAGTCCGATCATTAGCCTGCACGTAGTGTCCTCCACGCCACATATCATGGATTGTGTCAAATAAGTCGTGGCGCAATGCTTGCACGAATTCCGTGTCCTGAAACAATTCACCAATGCAGCGTTGGACAGTAAAATAGACAAATTTTAGACCAGAGTTGCCAGCCTCACGAACGAACTTCTTATGTGTGTCCACCCCGAGAATAGCAAGCACTTGGTTGTAATTTGCAGGATATAAGTTTTTTTTTGAGGTCAGGTGATCGACAATTGCCTTGTTCCCAACTATTAAGGAATCCATGTACTTGACAGGTACGCTACCGCTCAATTTCAGCTCCAAAAGGCGAGCACACTCTGTGCCTAGTGAAATTTCGGCGCCTGGATACAACTGGTAAGTGGCACGTAATGGGGGCGCCAAGAATAAGGCAAGAGAGCTATACTCGTGCATAAAACCCGGTGGAAACTCGTAACCAGAACTCCCCCCTGATTCGGTTGAACCATCGTTGCCATACAGGGTGGATTCGTCGAAAGCATCAGCAGTATCGATAACTGGGGTATGTGGAATATTGGCAGCGGGAGGTTCGGAGACATGACCTGGTATGGCTGTGAATGGCTGCTCGAAAACAGGGTCATCAAGGCCACTAGGAGCTTCGCGAGTGGAGTAAAGAGAGTAGACTCGCGTTCCACCAGCATCTACAAGAGGTTCCCTATATAAGAGAAGGGAGACAAGAAACATGCGGCGAATAATACTCATTGCAAAGTGCTGCTGTAAACGTGCAAGCTGCGTGGTGTGAAGACTGAACAGTAGCGCCGCCAAAATTCGTCCGACAGCCGAATTGTCCTACCGCCAAAATTTGACCGACCGCCAAAATTTGTCCGACAGCATCATGCATGAATTCAAAGCTCAGTCAGGGCTACGCAGACTGAACGGTACTCTACGGTTCGCGCGCGTTTCGGTTCTGGAGTTTCGATCCAACCTCCCTCGTTTGCGCTGAAGACGCAAAATAGCGTTACAAATTTATGATGACACTTGACAGGTGTCACGCTCTGGGCCGATGCATGAACGGGGATCGTGACGTGGAGGATAAGCTTAGTTTTTGAAATTCAAATTGCAAATTGTTGAATTCGTCGGGGGTATTTAATCGCGAATTTGGGAGCTATCAGATCATTTCGGGTGCATTTCGGATATTTTTCGGATACGAGGTAGTTATAGAAGGCACGTCAGACTACATGCCGGAGGCGCAGTCCAGAGCATGTAGTCTGACGTGCCTCCTATAACTAGCTTGTCGCTGGCACGTCTTCGACTCATCACTCGATTGATCGTAGGGCAGTCCTGCTCTCAGAGCTCAAATGGCACTTTTTGCCACGTCACTTTACTAGGTTCCATGTCACTTTTGTAGTTTTCATGCCTGCTGTCGCTTTTGCACAATGCTCTCGCTGCTGTATTTCAGAATTCAATTATTACATTTTTATGATTTATACAAACGGTGAACGTTATATTCCAGCGTTTCCCCCATTACGACCGTATTTCATCGTTTCCCCCATTACGACCGTGGTTTATATATTCACCGCTTCCCATTTCGTTTTTGCAATTTGGTTTTGCAATTTGGTTTTGCAATTTGGTTTTCGTTTGGTTCAGGTCACTGTCATTTCATTCGATTGTCATGATGATGATGATGATGATGATGATGATGATGATGGTCGTGACCGTCATCGTCATCGTCATCGATCGTCAAGCGTCATCGACAGGTGTCACGCTCTGGGCCGATGCATGAACGGGGATCGTGACGTGGAGGATAAACAGTTATAATTGCAGGGGATAAGCTTAGTTTTTGAAATTCAAATTGCAAATTGTTGAATTCGTCGGGGGTATTTAATCGCGAATTTGGGAGCTATCAGATCATTTCGGATACTTTTCGGTGCATTTCGGATACTTTTCGGATACTTCGCAATGTCTGAGTTTGGAGTTTGCCCCAGCATTGACTTCGATTTTAACCAATCAGGGTTGTTGTCTGCCACTTCCGGTCAGACCATGGCCGATTTGAATTCTTTGACGGTTCACCTCGTGGCAGCACCAGGAATTACTGCTGGTGCAACCTTGGCGCCAAACGAAGATGATTCGCCGTGGACTATTCTGAGGACACGTACCTTCGGGTTTCCGAACGTTGGGCCGCTCACCGACGAGACGGCGGCGATGACGAGTCTGTGGGACATGGTCAAACACGATTTGCAGCTTCACACCACAGACGACCCAGAACTGTATGCTGGGCCCACGCCCTCTGCCAGCCGCGTCAGTCTTGAAACTGTTATCCGTGTGAGCAACCCTGTTGTTTACTTGCGCCATCACCAGAACTACGGTGATACTGTCCGTGTAGGAAGACCGTGTCCTCGTCGGGGAATTGGTCGTGCGGGTGGTCCTCATGCGGGCTTGGCCGTAAAATCAGTCATCAGGAAGAGCTCAGTGAAGAAGCTCACCCCCAATCAGCAGAAGTTAGCTGGTGTTGCCATGCTCCAGACCCTGAACTTGACTCCGACAGGTAATTCGTCGATGTATTTTTTTCAGCACCTTTTTCAGTACTTCGTTCGGTGTCGGTCCTCAACGAAATTGATAGCGAGCTTCTCGTTTTTTCTTGATCTTTATTTGTAATACGTATGCAATTGTGCAGGGAAGCACCCGAGAGTGCTGTCCGAGCAAGGTCCCGCGCAAATGAAGGCCTACAACGATTGTTGCCGTTCGATGCCCTCGCTGGCTGAGGTCGACGAGTATTCTTTAATCAACCGTATGGTTACGGTTGCTGTCAAGAACCGCGACTACAAGAAGAGCAAAGCCCGCAAACAATTGCAGACAGGTATGCCACACTTTGCCTTGCGATGCCCGATGTGTTCCCTGTGAAGAAGACATGGGTTATTGCCTAATCATTGAGTTGTGTCGAAAGTGTATTATTTTGTGTTATTAACTTAAACCGTTTCCTGGGTCATATATGACCCAAGGGTACCTAAAATTGATTTATGAAGCCGTCTTACATCCAAAAATGCTTTTGAAAACTGTTTTGAAAAGGTCTCCCTTATGCGCATCAAACTACGTGCCCAATGCCCCTCAAAACTGTCGCACGCTTCCAAGCTCGAACGATGAAGAGTGTGAAAATCGTTTGACACAACACACGGTTATGGTTTGCGCGTATAAATACGCATGCTCAACCCTATTTAGGTCACGTTACATCTTCAACACATAGCTAGGCGTTATGCAAAACATGCTAGGGTCATGATTAGGGTTTACACGGGGCAGTGGATACGCATTCAGCGCCGCAATGCGTGAGATATACATTCATTGGTGACATCGCATTTTCACTCGATGCTCAATTTTGAACAATGCAGTACGATGCGCCTTTGAAATACGTTTCAAGTGGTATGCTCAAAACACAAATCGGCCTTCGTATGCGGCGGGTATATGGAAAACACTAACTTCAACCAAAACCAAAAATAGTTATGACGGTTTAGGGGACCAGTAATGCAACGTACGATACCGTCGATCACTGTTCCGGTCCCCGCTGCTCATCCCTCCTTATTCCGCTGTATGAACTCCGGTGTTCGCCCTGGAGAACTGTTACGTGCGCTGTCTTCCCCGAAGCAAATAGCTCCAAAGGCGCCCAGTGGCATGAAGGTGCCGACGGTGGTGAAGGAGGCGAACATCCGAGCTGGGAAGCAAAGAGTGAAGGCTGGTGTTGCGGTAAGTTTCGCTATTTTCCAGTTTCCAGTTCAGCAGTTCACCAGTACTGCAAATTGCGGTACATCCGTGCTGACTAGTGCAGCAGTTCACAAAATAACTGACCGTTGATCCGTGCTGACTAGTTAAGCAGTTCAACAGTAAATCCTGAGTACATTTTTTGACACATGTTGGTTATTTGCCTTTTCAGGTGTGCAGCATGATGAAGAAGTTCCGCGTTGGAAGAGGGAAGACTGAACTGGCCAAGATCATATCTGGATGCGAGTTCAACAAGTACGGTGAGTGGGCCGGGCAAGACGCTGACTGTGGAGTTTCGGTACCTGTCAAGGTGTGCAAGATGGTGGTTGACTTGAAGCCGACCGTCGAGGATACACTGTCGTACTGGCGTGCCGTTGTCGTCGCTGTCAACGTGTACACCAAGCCCTGCCTGCCGTCTCAGTGCAAGTGCGGCAAGTGGGCTGATTCGGAAAGCGACGAGGAAGAAGATGTTGTTGTCCGCGATGTTTGTGCGTGTCCTCACATCTCTAAGTGCCAATTCGTGTTGGACACGCATGTTTTCCACGGCGATAGCTCCTACTTGACTGCCGACTTAGATCAGCTTGTTGAGGAACAGGAGTTGCAACACGTGCCAGGCATCCTGTTAAATGAGCAGTATCAGATCGTGGATGAGCGTGGGGTGCTAGTACCCGTGGAGAGAGCTTTGAGCCGTGAAGATTTCCCCAGTGCTCCTTTCAAGAAGATCGGTGAAGAACAGTAGAGGGCTACTAGGCATCATAACAATCTCGTGGTACCCTAGATACTAGTGCGTGTAACATGTAAATATGTAACTGCATATATGCTTATGGGTATTTTGATTATCTTGCAGTTCAACTTTTCTTTGTGCTTTGGCACCCGCGATGAAACTTGCCGAGCACCCGCGATGAAACTTGCCGAGCACCCGCGATGAAACTTGCCGAGCACCCGCGATGAATCATCTGAGTGTTAAACTGAAATGTCTTAAACTTCCTAATGCACTCTAATCGTCAGATGTGCATTCTAAAATACCCTAATGCACTCGATATGTAAATATTTCACTTGCGGTATATTAGTGTGCTTTAGAGTGAATTCGGATAGTACTCTAATGCATCCGAATGCACTCTAATCGGCAGATTTAATGTGCACCTAATGCACTCTAAAATGTCCTAACGCACTCGATATGTATATATTTCACCTTATGGTTTATTAGTGTACTTTAGAGTGAATTTGGATTGTACTCTAATGCATCCGAATGTAATCCATACCATCTCGTGGTATCTTAGGGTGCATTAGTATGATTTAAGGTGTCATTTGTATTGTACTCTAAATTAACACTAATATACTCTATCGCATGTTAAAATGTGGAAGCGATAGCATGCGCGGCTAGGGTGTAGTTAGGGTGTATTAGTGCGTGCATTAGTGCGTGTCTAGTTAGGATGTATTCGATTGCTATGGGTGCTATTTGGATATTATACATCCTAATGCACACTAGAATCACTCCCTAAATTGACACAATGCCCCCCAATATTTGAGATTGCACTCTAATATTTTAGGGTACCTATCCATATTAGAGTACGACTAGGGTACACCTAGTGTACAGAATTTTTGTAGTGCCAGCTCCGAAGCGGGCCGCTGTGCCAGCACCGGCTTGGGCTGCCCATGGAGCAGCTCCGGTGTGGGCTGCTGGGGCAGCACCTGCGTGGGCCGCTGGGTCAGCTCCGAAGTGGGCCGTTGTGGCAGCACCGGCGTGGGCCGCTCATGGGGCAACACCGGTGTGGGCTGACGGGGCAGCACCTGCGCTGGCTGCTGGGTCAGCTCCGAAGTGGGCTGTTGTAGCTCCGGCAGCAGCTCCGGCGTAGGCATCTCGTGCGTGCGGCAGCACCGGTGTGGGCTGCTCGTGGGGCAGCACCGGTGTGGGCTGACGGGGCAGCACCTGCGCTGGCTGCTGGGTCAGCTCCGAAGTGGGCTGCTTGTGCGACAGCGCCGGCGTGGGCTGCTCGTGGGGCAGCACCGGTGTGGGCTGACGGGGCAGCACCTGCGCTGGCTGCCGGGTCAGCTCCGAAGTGGGCTGCTTGTGCGACAGCGCCGGCGTGGGCTGCTTGTGGGGCAGCACCGGTGTGGGCTGACGGGGCAGCACCTGCGCTGGCTGCTGGGTCAGCTCCGAAGTGGGCTGCTGTGGCAGCTCCGGTGATGGCTGGGGCTCTGTGCTGCTGCTGAGGCAGCTTGCTGCTGTGGGCTGCTGCAGCTGGGGCAGCACGGATGCTAGTTGCTGAGGCAGCGCCTGCGTCGGCAGCGGGGGCAGCGCTTGCATCGGCAGCGGGGTCAGCGCCAGCGTGGGCCGCTCGTAGGGCAGCGCCGGTGCTAGCTGCTGAGGTAGCGCCTGCATCGGCAGCGTCGGCAGCGGGGGCAGCGGCTGCGTCGACTGTGGGGACAGCGCCTGCCGGGGCTGCACCTCAACTCTGCAGCTATCAGTCGTGCAGCTTACCGTGCACCTTGAGCCTCGCGTCTGCGTCGTGGTCCGCAGCTCAGCGCCGCTACTGGGGCAGCTCGCTGCCGTGGGCGGTCGCCGCTCAGCGCCGCTGCTGCGGGGGCAGCTCACTGCCGTGGGCGGCCGCAGCTCAGCGCCGCTGCTGCGGGGGCAGCTTGCTGCCGTGGGCGGCCGCAGCTCAGCGCCGCTGCTGGGGCAGCTTGCTGCCGTGGGCGGTCGCAGCTCAGCGTCGCTGCTGCGGGGGCAGCTTGCTGCCGTGGGCGGCCGCAGCTCAGCGCCGCTGCTGGGGCAGCTTGCTGCCGTGGGCGGTCGCAGCTCAGCGCCGCTGCTGGGGCAGCTCGCTGCCGTGGGCGGCCGCAGCTCAACGCCGCTGCTGCGGGGGCAGCTCGCTGCCGTGGGCAGCCGCAGCTCAGCGCCGCTGCTGGGGCAGCTCGCTGCCGTGAGCGGCTGCGGCTCAGCGCCGCTGCTGGGGCAGCTCGCTGCCGTGGGCGGCCGCAGCTCAACGCCGCTGCTGCGGGGGCAGCTCGATGCCGTGGACGGCCGCAGCTCAGCGCCGCTGCTGGGGCAGCTTGCTGCCGTGGGCGGCTCAGCGCCGCTGCTGGGGCAGCTTGCTGCCGTGGGCGGCCGCGTCTCAGCGCCGCTGCTGGGGCAGCTCGCTGCCGTGGGCGGCTCAATGCCGCTGCTGGGGCAGCTCGCCGCCGTGGGCGGCCGCAGTTCAGCGCCGCTGCTGGGGCAGCTTGCTGCTGTGAACGGCCGCAGCTCAGCGCCGCTGCTGGGGCAGCTGGCTGCCGTGGGCGGCCGCAGTTCAGCGCCGTTGTTGGGGCAGCTCGCTGCCGTAGGCGGCCGCGGCTCAGCGCCGCTGCTGGGACAGCTCACTGCCGTGGGCGGCTGCAGCTCAATTGGCTCCGTGTCCATCGGGTACCATTTGCCTTTCGGGTAAATGAGGTCCGCGTACGTCCACCCAAAAGACGCATCCATCGCGCAGCCGCTGGGCGCCGCGCCAGGATGCACATGTTGCGCCTCGGGCGTGCAGCTGCTAGGTACCGTGCTAGGCTGCGGAGACTGCGTTTTGGACATGCAGCTGCTGGACGCCGTGCCAGGCTGCGGGAGCAGCGCCTCACCCGTGCCGCCGCTGGGTAACGCGCTAGGCTGCAGAGACGGCGCCAGAGTCGTGCAGCCGCTGGGCGCCGCGCCAGGGTGCACATGTTGCGCCTCGGGCATGAAGCCGCTGGGTGCCATGCTAGGCTGCTGAGGCAGCGTCTCGGCCGTGCAGTCACTGGGCGTCGTGCTAGGCTGCATAGGCAGCGTCCCAGCCATGCAGCTGCTGGGCGCCATGCCATGCTGCGGAGGTTGTGCTTCAGTGGTGCAGCCGCTGGCCCTCGCGCCAGGCTGCTGGGACAGCGCCCTGGTTGTGCAGCCGCAGGGCATTGCGCCAGGCTGCAGAGGCTGCACCTCGGCCATGCAGCCATCAGCCCTGCAGCTATGAGGCATGCGGCTGCTGGGTACCGTGCCAGGCTGCGGGGGCTGCGCCTCGGCTATGCAGCCATCGGCCATGCAGCCATGGGGCACCTCGCCGGGCTGCGGTGACTGCACTTCGGCCATGCAGCCATGGGGCGCCTCGCTGGGCTGCGGAGGCTGCGCCTTGGCTTTGCAGCCATCAGCCATGCAGCTTTGAGGCACCTTGCCGGGCTGCGGTGACTGCGCTTGGGCCATACAGCCATCGGCCATGCAGCCATGGGGCACCTCGCCGGGCTGCGGAGGCTGCACTTCGGCCATGCAGCCATCAGCCATGCAGCCATGAAGCACCTCGCCGGGCTGCGGAGGCTGCGCCTCGGCTATGCAGCCATCGGCCATGCAACCATGGGGCACCTCGCTGGGCTGCGGAGGCTGCGCCTCGGCTATGCAGCCATCGGCCATGCAGCCATGGGGCACCTCGCCGGGCTGCGGTGACTGTACTTCGGCCATGCAGCCATGGGGCGCCTCGCTGGGCTGCAGAGGCTGCGCCTCGGCTGTGCAGCCATGGGGCGCCTCGCTGGGCTGCGGAGGCTGCGCCTTGGCTTTGCAGCCATCAGCCATGCAGATATGAGGCACCTCGCCGGGCTGCGGTGATTGCACTTGGGCCATGCAGCCATCAGCCATGCAGCTATGGGGCGCCTCGCCGGGCTGCGGGGGTTGCGCCTCGGCTATGCAGCCATCGGCCATGCAGCCATGGGGCACCTTGCCGGGCTGCGGTGACTGCTCTTCGGCCATGCAGCCATGGGGCGCCTCGCTGGGCTGCGGAGGCTGCGCCTTGGCTTTGCAGCCATTAGCCATGCAGCTATGAGGCACCTCGCCGGGCTGCGGTGACTGCGCTTGGGCCATGCAGCCATCAGCCATGCAGCCATGGGGCGCCTCGCCGGACTGCGGGGGCTGCGCCTCGGCTGTGCAGCCATCAGCCATGCAGCTTTGAGGCACCTCGCCGGGCTGCGGTGACTGCGCTTGGGCCATGCAGCCATCAGCCCTGCAGCTATGAGGCACCTTGCCGCGACCGCACTGCGGGGCAGCAGCCGCACCGCGTGCGCGATTGGCTCCCAGAGCAGCGACCGCACATAGTGCTCGTTGGGCTGCCGGAGCAGCGGCCGTGCTGCATGCGCGATGGGCTACCGGGGCAGCGGTCGCACTGCATGCGCCATGAGCTACCGGGATAGCGGCTGCATATAGTGCGTGATGGGCTACCGGGGCAGCGGCTGCACTGCATGCGCCAAGGGCTGCGGAGGCAGCGGCCGCACTGCATGCGCCAAGGGCTGCGGGGTCAGCGGCCGCACTGTATGCGCCATGCGTTGTGAGGTCCGCACGAGATGTAGGAGCAGCGAGGTCTGCGCGAGCTACCGGGGCAGCGGCCGCACTGTATGCGCCATGGGCTACCGGGACAGCGGCCGCACTGCATGCACCATGTGCTACCGGGGCAGCGACCGCACTGCATGCGCCATGGGCTACCGGGGCAGCCACTGCCGGGGCTGCGGCCGCACGTAGTGCGCGTTGGGCTGCCGGGGCGGCGGCCGCACATAGTGCGCGTTGGGCAGCCGGGGCAGCGGATGATTCACCGGTGCATGCAGTCGGTGCCGATACTGAAGGCGAAGTAGCATGTACGGCTGATGATGACCCAAGGGCGAACACGGGGAATGCAGCCAAAGATAATAACGATGATGAATCAGCTGAATCATTGAAATAACTGTATACTGACGACGTTGTTGTATGCATCGCTGACGAGACCGTCGATGATTCATCGGTGCATGCAGTCGGTGCCGAGACTGAAGGCGAAGTAGCATGTACGGCCGATGATGGTTGCGTACACGTATATATACTGCCGTCGGCTGATGACGATTGCACACGCGTATGTATAATACCGTCGGCTGATGGTGATTGCGTACACGTATATATACTACCGTCGGCTGATGATGGTTGCGTACACGTATATATACTGCCGTCGGCTGATGACGATTGCGCACGCGTATGTATAATACCATCGGCGATGATGATTGCGTACACGTATATATACTACCGTCGGCTGATGATGATTGCGTACACGTATATATACTGCCGTCGGCTGATGACGATTTCACACGCGTATGTATAATACCGTCGGCTGATGATGATTGCGTACACGTATATATACTACCGTCGGTTGATGATGGTTGCGTACACGTATATATACCGCCGTCGGCGATGACGATTGCACACGCGTTTGTATAATACCGTCGGTCGATGATGATTGCGTACACGTATATATCCGCTGTCGGTCGATGATGGTTGCGTACACGTATATATACTGCCGTCGGCTGATGACGATTGCGCACGCGTATGTATAATACCATCGGCTGATGATGATTGCGTACACGTATATATACTACCGTCGGCTGATGATGATTGCGTACACGTATATATACTGCCGTCGGCTGATGACGATTTCACACGCGTATGTATAATACCGTCGGCTGATAGTGGTGATGATTCGACTTGGTCAATATCCGCAGTGGAATCATGACCAAGATGTGATGACGATATATGCCCGACAGCCGTATTGCTAATATCACCTATAGGTAGATCGTGTGATGATAGTTTGGCACATTCAGATAATGCCAATAATTCGGTGCATGTCGGTGATAGCGGTGATGATTCGACTTGGTCAATATCCGCAGTGGAATCATGATCAATGTGTGATGACGATATATGCCCGACAGCCGGCGACACTCCATCACGACACATTATATATGAATGCGGAGGCGGCTCTGGAGGTGGCGAATCACCATGATCATCACTGATCCGCACTTTCCCCCCCCCTTGAAGGTGATGGAGGCACGGCGCGCAAGTGACGTCCTCATCATCATCATCATCATTATCATCATCATCATCATCATCAGTTGTTGCTAACGTGTCGTACGACAATGAGCATGCTGAACGCTGCATTCCTCCAGCAACGTTAGCATCGGCAGCAACCTCAGCATCGCAACTCCAGAAGTCATCCTCCTCCTCTGGGTCCGGCGACTCCTCAACCGCATCCACCGCAGCCCAGAAGGCATCGTCATCCATAGCCAATAAGTCGGATGGAGTTACGGATAATAGCGTCACCCCTCTGGGTGACGCCGCGATATCCGGAGCGGAAATGCGTGCTGCTGCTGGATCATCGGGCGAAGCCACACACTGAGCCGTCGAAATCTCAGAACAACTACCACTTATCGGCAGCGCCAGCTGCTGTCGTAACCGTTGTTGACGTCGTTTGGCGATCCGATGCTGGCGCCGATGCTTGGCGATCAAACACCGCGTGTACGCAGCCAACTCCACCGTGCGCTGCTGGTCGTACGCACCAGTGCTCAAGGTCTGTGGATGCAACATACACGGCTGCATTGGTGACACCGGTAACGACACACCGGAATGCACACCCGTACCAGCGAACAAGCCGGTATTCGGACAGTACGGCGACAACCCTTGATACAGCGATGCGACCATCCGTGGTTGTTGATGATACGCGTGCGCCGGCAGCTGGTGTTGATGACTCAGCTTTCGCAGATTTTGCAAATTCTGCAGTTGCAGGGACAACAATTGCTGTTGTTGCTGCGCCAAGAAACCGGCATTTGGCACGTACGACTCCGCTGAGTACTGCGCGGCATGTACGACATGTCCAGCACCCACAGCATATAACGATGGTACAAACCCGCCGTAGCAACTTGCTGATGGAACGCCGCGCATGGGTGACGACAATAAACCCGTCGCCGATGCAAACGCTGCCGATGGTCCGATGGTGAAGTCGCTCCCAAACTCGCGTGACGATATCATCGGCACAGAGCTCTATTATCGGCACAAGTCTTTAGTTAATGAACGTGTCTAACTGTTCGACACGATTTCCTCGCCCAAAGGCGGAACATTCAAGCTAAAATTTATGTTGGTACAGGGTTGTAGAACGCTAGTACCAACGGCGAGTCGTGAACCGCGACCACGCTGATACCAGTTGTTCGGGGGTGCTCTCTCAGAGCTTCTAAGTCTACTTACACAATGTAGGAAGGGAACCTAGTTCAGCAGTCCTACAAGGAGATGTATAGCTGTAAGCATGATACATATATGTTGTTCGGTTGTGAGGACTGAACCAGTCTCACAAGGGTGCAAGTAACACTTGCAGAGAATATGGTCCTGGGACCATAGGGTAATATTGGAATCGGATCTTTTTTATTACTCTTTGGTCAAGTTGCCTAACAGCCACAGAGGTGGCTGCCAATGTACGACAATTTTAAACTCAACCCCGAGAGCTTGCACAGCTCTCTACTTAAGGTAACTCGTCCTTGCCATGCCACTTCATGTGTTCAGTCATTGCTGACTGCAACAACCAATCAGCTGGGATCTGTCATAAGTACTTAGATGTTTCTGACTGTCACCTCCCAAGTCTCTCATTTGAATACTCACAGATCTGCTGATGTGACTGTATAACTGAGGTCCTCCTCGATTCCCTCCAGTTATGTTCGACTGATCGAATCCTAAATGTCACATTTGAGTCAGTCACTTCTGTCAGTCACCTTTGTCAATTCTTCCAGTCACCTGTGTCATTTGGTCATGCTGGTGACTGTCATCATTTCCGGATGGTGACTGTCATCATTTCTGTCACTCGTCATTCTGACACGCCTGTCTCTCGTACTGACTCGTGATGTACCCTAGTACACCAAGAGGGTGCAACATTTAGTGAATTTTGAGCGATTTTCCCGGTTTTTGCATACCCATGCTACTTCAACCGAGATTTTGAGGGTCAAGATGACCTCGGATCAAACTTTTGGCAACACACTGCAGAAAGAGCAGCTCGAGATCTTGACATCACAGGCCTCCAAATTTTGAAAAGCGCCTTCGAGGAAGCCCCCGTGAGCTAATTGGCTTAAGGTGGCTTAAGCCATCTTAAGGAAAATTGGGAAATATCCACCCTACTTCAACCGAGATTTTGAGGGTCAAGATTAACTCAGATCAAACTTTTGATAAGACACTGCAGAAAGAGCAGCTCAAGATCTTGACGACACAGGTCTCCAAATTTTGAAAGCACCGCCGAGGAAGCCCCAATGAGCCCTTCAGGTTACGGGTGGCTTAAGCCACCCTAAGCCGGTGTTTGGGTCATTTCTGACCCAAGCGCTTTTCGGGACGCAAACATACTTTGTGGCGCCATTTGACACTCAAATTGATATTTGAAAACAGTTCTGAAAAGCTCCGATTCATGCGCATCCATTCGTGTGCTTCATACTTCCGGATTTAAAGCATTACTTAAAGAAATTAAGGTCGAATAATGTATCAATAACTGACACGTGTTGATATAACATGTAATGGCCCTTTACCCTATCAATTACCCCAATTAGGGTTTGCTACATGTGTGATACATCGTCAAGTGCTTGTGCCGTTGTGGGGGGTTAATATTAGGGTTTGGCTTAGGTTGCAAATTGGAACTTTGTCGAACTGGGGTTTTAATGCTATTGTACGAAGTAATATCACGGAACTTGAGCTTTACCAGATAAGGTCGTGCTAGTGCATTGCGCCTTGAAGAGGCATTTTCGAAAGTGTCTTTAAAAGTTAAATCGGACTATCAACGAACCATATATTCGCAAAAGGGTGGAATGTCCCAAAGTGCTGGGGAAAAACACCGGCTTAGGGGTTAAGCTGCGGGTAATAGGCATTTGGGTTCGAACCCAAACCCAAACCCAAAGATGCCAAGCAGCCGAGGTTTTCCCCTGCGTGTGCATGTGTGTTAATTCATATGAAATATTCCATGGAATACATGTGAATATCCCGCACAAACGGGAAGCGATCGGCTGTTTTGTAATTTTAGGGTGCACCCAAACTACAAAACGCATCTTTGAAACTCGGAAGTTTCAAAGATGCTTGCCGGTCGCGTGCAGCAGTAAAAGGCAAGGCAAAGGGTTTAGGATATAGAACAAGTAGGAATAGTTTTCAGAAGCACTAGAATACTTTCCATATGCTTCTGAAAACTATTCCTACTGTACTGCCGCTAAATCTTAAACCCGTTGCCTTTCCCTTTGCCTTTGACCTTCCGTTCGCAGTTTTACCACGTGCACCTCGGAGCGGTGGCACCTCGGATCCGGCGAAATGACGATGGCGACCTGTCTCAGGTCTGATGACATCTCGCGATCGCGCGGAATCAGTTCCCACTTCGTGCCCAATATCCTTTATCAATTTGATCTAAACCAACCCCGCTGAACACTTAATCCAGCAGATGTCAAAAATTTAATCTAGAATAAACCTTTTCCCTGTAGAGAGAATGGCCTTATCGTGGGGCATTGCGCAAAAAAGTGTGTGTGTGTGTGTAGAGAGAGAATGGCCTTCTCGCGGGGCAGCGCGCAAAGTGTGTGTAGAGCGAATGGCTGTGTGGCCCTCGTGAGCGTCGCTGTGTGTAAAAGTGTGTGTAGAGAATGGCCTCGTGGGGGCGGTGCGCGTGGGGCGTCATACGCTGTGTGTAGAGAGAATGGCCTCGTGGGTCGGTGCCCAAAGTGTGTGTAGGAGAATGACCACGTGAGGCGGGCGCAACGTTTGTGTACGATGCTGCTCGGGCTATAAGAAAGCAGGCCCAAAAATCCAGCCGCTGGCTTTCTTAATTTGAGGCTCATCGAACGGCACCCAGCGTAGGCAGATTTCTTAATAAGCCCGCCTGGCTGCCTTGGATCGACAGTATCCGTCAGATTTTCAGGATTGCTAGCGTGCGTACTTTCTTAATCGACGGTCGGTTGCCATTCGATGTGTATATAGCACAGCGGCTGCTTTCTTAATGTTTTCTTAAAACAAGCGAGAGCCTTTCTTAGTGAACCCAATGGACGAACCAACAAAGGAAGCGCTGAGAACGCTCAAGTCTCTGCGTGACGAAAATGTCCTATCCGAGGTGAAAATCAGCTTATGCATAAGCTGAAAATTAACCTACGAATAAGCTGAAAATCAGCTAATGCATAAGCTGAAAATCGGCCTACGAATAAGCAGAAAATCTGCTCCTGCATAAGCTGAAAATTAGCCTACGAATAAGCTGAAAATCTGCTTCTGCATAAGCTGAAAATCAAACTATGAATAAGCTGAAAATCAGCTTATGCATAAGCTGAAAATTAACCTACGAATAAGCTGAAAATCAGCTTATGCATAAGCTGAAAATCAAACTAGGAATAAGCTGAAAATCAGCTTATGCATAAGCTGAAAATCTGCCTACGAATAAGCCGAAAATCCGTAATCAGTACTGTAATCAAATACCGTAATCAGTTTTTTAGCAGTTATCAAATGACTTTCTTAAATCAATGATTTTGGAGTACAATTCATCTCAAATATCTCATATTCCAGCGTGTATACTTTCTTAATATGGGGACTTATGGGTTCAACTCCGTGACTTCGCCAGCGGCTGGCTTATTTTCTTATTCTTAAATTTTGGCCAAAAACCCAGCGGCTGCTTTCTTATAGGTGGAGTTTCTTATAGCCCGAGCAGTACTGTAGAGAGAATGGCCTAATGTGGCAGTGCGCAAAGTGTGTGTGTGTGTGTAGAGAATGGCCTCGTAGGGCAAGGTGCAAAGTGTGTGTAGAGAGAATGGCCTCGTGGGGCAGCGCAAAATGTGTGTAGAGAGCGGAATGGCTCCCGTGAGGCAGTGCGCAAAGTGTGTGTGTAGAGAGAATGGCCTCGTGGGGTAAAAAGCAAGTGCAAAGTGGTTGTAGATAGAATAATGACCTCGTGAGAAGGGCTGGCGCAAAGTGTGTGTAGAGAGAATGGCCTCGTGGGGCAAGCAGCAAAGTGTGTGTAGAGAGAATAGCCTTCTCGCGGGGCACAAGACGCAAAGTGTGTGTAGATAGAGAGATTGGCCTCGTGGGAGGCAGTGCGCAAAGAGTGTGTAGAGAGAATGGCATCGTGAAGCAAGAGTGCAAAGTGTGTGTAGAAAGAATGGTCTTCTCAAGGGGCAGCGCGCAAAGTGTGTGTAGAGAGAAGAATGGCCTCATGGGGCAGTAGGCGGTCTTCAGCTGCTTCAGAAGTGGAGTGACGTCCGGGGTAGTGGAGCGCGTGTTGTAGGCGCTGGTGTTGTCGTCCATGATGTGCTTGATCCTGCGTGGCCATCTCGATGTTGCAATGGCGTTACTTCAGGAATAGTTTCCAATTCCTTCGTGGTGTCAAACATCTTGTCCGAAGTAATGACGACTGAAGATGGCGTCGAAGATGAAGTAGTTCTACTCGCCAGAGTGCGAGCCAGTACGGTGGCGTCCTTGAATGCACTCGTCTCGTACTTTGATGAGGTCGTTGATGACAGTCTCGTTGAGTTGATTAACGTCGTTGAGTTTCTCCTTCGTGACGCAATTCTCGTAGATGTCGTCGGTCTGGGCAGATGAGCGTTGAAATGCTGATCCAAGCGAGGCGAGGGTGGTGGTGAGCTCAGCGACGGTGGCGGTGAGCGCATGCACATCTTGGAGAAGGGCGTTGGTCGTGATGGAAACTTCTTCGAGTGTTGGAGGTGTTGAAAGAGGTTGACGTGAAGTAAATAAACGTCGTTGAGCTTGTGAGTTACGCTCTTCAGTTGGTGGTTGGGATCCCGGTGTTGTTGTAGGTGTGAACGACGACATGGTAGTCCTTCCGGTCCGTTGGAGTTGGTGAAGGTGACGATGTTGCGCTTGTCGTTCTCGTAGGGTTGGAGATGGAGATTTTTGTTGAGTTTTTGCAATTTTCAAAAAAAATGGCCAGCGCTTCCGCCGCAAATGCTCGTAATTTACCTAAAATCTAAGGCGTCCCTCAAATTTTGGCAGAGCCGCGAGGCGATAATTAACGGACGCGTTTCAACATTGAAGTTAAATGAAAGGCCGAGAGGGCAATCGTAAAAGAATTCCCAATCATTGAAGGTAAACGCAATGTAAAATTACCGCCGGCCCGACCTGCGGAGTGTCAGTTCAACCGCAAAAGGCAATCATCAAATGATTTTGCCGACTGCCTGTTCAACACGCGTTTGGCGGCTAATTTGAAATCGGGAGTGAGATCAGAAAAAACAGTGGTGCGTCGTGGTAAAACATAACCTAATAGATAGTTTGAAACACATACAGGGTAGAATATTCTATATATCGGTGTTTTCGTATAACTATCGCTGTAAGCAAAAATATGAGGCTGAAACGTGAGATATGTGACTGTAAAAGATATAACATATGAGAGTACGAGAGTCTAAGTAGCGTATGCTACTTGAGCTATGCACGGCTGTACGAGTACGGTTAATTGACAGACGTAAAGTGTCTCGCTGGTAGCACTAACACGTGGCTCGCGGTCTCTATCGCGGTGTGTCAATATATTCAAAAAACTTGCCCTCCAATGCCGCACCCACATCTCAAACCCAAAATCCCTCACAACACCCCACACTCAACCACAACAGAGATACACCGCCATTTTAGCACCCAACAATACCCCCACGCCCCGCCAGCCCCTACATTGCCGCCCCTTGTTCATGATCGCGGACATGTGACTCGCGGTCTCGAGCCGAATAATGCAGTCATCTGTCACATGCATCGAGGAATGTCATACAGGGGGGCAGTACTGGATATCTAGTCCCCCGTGAAAGATATGGCAGTTTCCGCGCTCGTACTGATGCTATACCGGAATATCCAAGTACACTAGATATCAGAAAGTCCCGTACTCGTGTGGATAAACTGTCTCAGATAAATAAACCCTAAGCTAGATATACCCGGAACGGTCTCGGACGGTCTCGGAGTCTAGCCTACCTGTGACACAGCGTGTGTCACAAGACGAACCTACGACGGGTCACCACCCGTTGTTGGTCCTAGGGATTCTGCTTATAGGCCCACCGGACGGTCGCCTATACGTATTTCAAAGATGCTATACCGCTTCAAAACCAATTCGTCGTCATTTAGGTGTTAACGCGCCCCCCCCGCCGCGGCAGCTTCGTTTAACGCCTAGGGGGGCTACGCCTCCCCCCCATAGTTTTTTTGTTTAACGCCTAGGGGGGCTCCCCCCCCCCTAGCAACATCTTTTTCGCTCTGGGGGGTACCACCTTGGGTCGCCAAAACGCCTGTAAATTAAATTCACTATGACACGCGAGACGATCACGATGGCGATGGCGATGCGAGACGATAGCGATATGACCGTGACACTGGTTCAGATTTTTTCCAGGATTGAGACGGAAACGACGTGTGAATTCCAGCGCGTATAACCCTTCCCTTGAATATACGATTATTATTGACGCATTGTGATTGACCTATCTCGTAACTCGTATCTATCTGCCGATCTGCGATCGAGATGAAGATCCGAAGTTCCGTACTCCCTACTGGTACTCAGCTACTCACGAAGATTGTTTTTTTAAATAGATTGTTTAGATTCATCGACTGACCGATCTCCGGAGATCGGCTTCCCAGTTTCGAGTTTGAGAGTTTCCCGCCCCTTCGCCTTCGTCTTATTAGCACGTTGGCAAGTAGTTAGTAGCATGATTGTGCGATGACCGATGTGCCAAAGCGAAAGGGCGTGACTCATCGGTCTCCTAGGATGGATCCACGTGTATGTCAACATGGCAAATATTGACGTGGCAGTAGTTTCCATTTCGATTTCGATTTGTTCGATTTGTTCAACATTTCCTGCATTGGTGGTTGCGGAATATGTATCCTATG
The DNA here is from genome assembly GCA_001247695.2 of Cymbomonas tetramitiformis. Lineage (NCBI taxonomy): Eukaryota > Viridiplantae > Chlorophyta > Pyramimonadophyceae > Pyramimonadales > Pyramimonadaceae > Cymbomonas > Cymbomonas tetramitiformis. The sequence goes on from LGRX02006435.1 coordinate 33,493, forward strand.
GTGCCATGGACAAATCAGAGAGCATAAAAAAATAAAAAAAAATATATATATAGACCACGACGCCCTCCGAGAGCGCCGCGCCAGAGCCAATGCACAAAAAGCGAAATTGCAGGAAGAATGCATTTCTATAAATACAAAAGTGAAATTGCACCGTTCATATGTCACACCGGACTGACTGTCGTGTGACATGCCTATAAAATCTAAAACGTTGCGTTCAACGTTGGTTTCTGGGAGACATAGACATCGATGCTGCATGCTCATGCTGCTGCTGTCTCATCACATGTCGATCATTCGATGAATCATGTGTCCTCCTTCATTGCGCTGTTTCGCACGACGAAGAGATGACGGGGACCACCAACCTCCGCAAACAAATAATATAAAATAGTTCCCACTTGCCAATGGCGAAAGCAGAAGCCTCTCTTCTATTTTCTATATACGTTCCGATTCTTGCGTTGCATGTCGGCCAGGCTTGAACAAGCATACACGGAAAAATCACTGAATTATTCTTAATGTTAGGGTAAATAGGCTGATAACACGTCCCGGTTCTCGCTTCACCCGTTCCCTGAATGATATGACGCGTTGCATCCAAAATAACAAACTCGTCAAGTTCGCGGCGAAAAAAACGATCCTGTTAGCAGCAACGTGGTGCACAACGTGGATCCGGAGCTGCTTGATATGAAACGTCTGTTTGACGCGTTGTCCCTCTCTATAGAATCCCAGGAGGCGCAAAACAGAGCTTTTGTGAAGCATGGTGTAACACAACAAAAACGTGCGAATTGTAGTAATCAGATATCGAGTCGTGTTTGGAGGTAGATTTGAACATACACGTTGCCGATAACGCTGCGGGCGAAAACACGGGACCGCTGTGAGCATATAGGATACGTTGCTGCCCATTGCCTTCTCCGATGGCTGCAGTTCTGGATTTGAGCTCAGATGCGCACGAGCGTTTGCTGGCCGAACCCACAGCGGCGCCATCCAGCGAGGGCCTTCCGCGTGAAAATCTGAAAGCGACAATATCAGGAGAGAATCAACTTCAGGAAGCCGAGGATGTGGTTCATGAACTGCCCATGCCCTCCGAGGACGTGGTATATAAAACCGCGAACAGCCTGAATGTGATGTTTCGTAAGGCCAACCACAAAGAGAGCACTTCCTCAGCTGTGAATTTGGACGCCATCCTCTCCGGTGAGCCGCTGAAGCCAACGCGGAATTGGGACGAGTTAACAACCTCCGAAAAGAAGGAATGGAGCGCTGTGACGAAAAGCGCTCTGAAGTGGGCCAGGTGCGGGGGCTTCTCATGTTTCCCCTTTCGCCGTGCGCGCGCGACGCGAAACTCGAGGAGGGTTCTGCTACTCTCGAGCCGCTGGGGCTTTCGAGTCGAGTTACTAGTTTCCCGTGGGTGCTTACCACTGCCTCGAAGTTGAGCGGCTCGCGTTATCGCGCCAAAGTAAACACAGGAATCGACTGCCGCCTGAATATCAGAATCTATCGCACACTATGGCTTTAGCCGCAACTTTAGCCACTTACCAAGTTCCGCTACTACTCAGTGGTGTGCTTGCAGCTCCATGCTGATGGGAGGGCGGTCTCGACTTCGCTCCTCCATCCCGATGCCGCGAAACCGGAGGCGTAACGGAGAGCAGGCGGACACGCAACGCTCCTTTAGCGTCGTCGGTGTCTGTTTTCTACATCCGAGGCGGAGGGCGGCCGGGGTTGCTGATCCTTCACTCGTGCGCGAGAGCGGCACAGGCGGAAGAGCGTCCAACTGCAGCGCTGCGCACACTCAGAGTTCGACACGCTGATGGAGGTCAAGCGCCAGAAGCTGCCTGCGGTGCCGCTCCCGGTTGCCCAGCAGCAGCCCAAGCCGCTCTCGAAATGGCAACTCGCGCGGCAGCTGCGGCTGCAGCGCGAGGCGGAGGCGCGGGAGCTGGAGGAGATGCGCGAAAGACTCGAGCGCCTCCAAGCGGAGAAGGATGCCGAGCATGAGCGCGAGTTGGCGGCGCTTCTTGCCGAAGAAGCCGGCGCGAAGTCCGCAGAAGGTATATCAAGCTGCAAGAGCCTCGAATTCCCGCCATTCCCCCCCGCCGCAGTCAGACTCCCCACTTCCCGAGCCGCTCGGTGTGCAGCCCTCACCGCCCCAAGTTCCCCTGCGGCACCCTCCGAACACACGGTATGATACCCTCTCGCGGCACACGAGAACCATCTTTTCACGCAGTGCGTTGCGCTCTGACGCTGTCACACTTAGATGCCGTCACACTCTGACGTAGTTGGAATATACGCCATACGACGTTTGATTCGGCGACCCCGGGATACCGGTATATATACGTATGATACGGCTGCGAGTGGCTACATACTTTTGGCCAAAAAAACACGAGCTACTATACTAAATGACGAGCCCACGAGGCGGGAATCCCCGCTCTCTCTCAGTCTCTCAGCGCGGAGCAACCCCGGTCTCTCAGCGCGGAGCGACCGCAACTCCGCTTTTCCTTTTTTATGGGGTGTGTCGCCAAAAAACATAACCCCAAGGGGGCAGGGGGGAGGGTTATGTGATTGCCCCCCCCCCGTGGTGCGATGTGGCTAGGGGGCGGCGGGTGTGCCGGAGTGTGCGTACGAGGTGCGCTAGCGCGCGCCGCGAACGCTTTCCACGGTCAAACTTTATAGCGCGCGTATACACGGGTATGATACGGCGACCCCGGATACCGGTATAAATACGTATGATACGGCCGGGCTCGAGGTACCGTTCCAACTAAGCACTCTGACGCTGTCACACTCCGAAGCTGTCACACCCTGAAGCTGTCATACTCCGACGCTGTCACACTCTGACGCTGTCACACTCTGACGCTGTCACACTCTGAAGCTTTTCGAACAGCTAGTGCGCGGTGGAACGGCCTCCGTCTGACGGGCCGGTGCGCTCTGGGATGGCCGGTTTCTGCAGAGAGGGAGCGGCTGATCGCCAAGCGGCGCGCGCTACAGCAGCAAGAGATGGAGCGCCGCTTGAAACACGCCGCGGAGCTTGCCGCGCTCGAGGGCTGCGCGCTGGATGTGGCGGCGGAGATGAGCGCCTTGCGAGCGCACGAAGCCTTCTACGGTGGCATCCCGCCTTGAGCCTTCCCGCCTCTCCTGAAGCTGATTTGAAAAGTCTGGCAGACCCGGAGGGACTCTGCCTCGGAGTCCCTCATCCCCCTCCCGGCGGCGAGAAGCGCCGAAGCGCTCAGTGCGCAGCGCATTCACCATGCCCCGGCGGAGGCCCCCTGGAGCACGATGCGCGGAGAAGTAGGAAGTCGTGAGGGCTTGGGGCTGTCCAGAGGGCTGAGAGGGAGCCGTGAGGTGTCTTCGGCAGGCGGATCAACACAAGAAGTGGAATTGAGGGGTTCCGAGGATCACCAGAGAGTTGAGGGGTCAAAGGAGGCGTAACGAGTCAGGCAGGCGGGCAGCTGAGGAAGGCTGAGAGCCACGGCGGGGCGGAGATCAGCTGTGGATCACCTGACGGCTGAGGGGCGAGGGGCTGGGAGCTGGGGGGGTGCGCTGGGGCCTCAGAGGACGCGGAGCAGGGGGAGAGCGAGGAAGCGGTCGACGCGGCCGGTGGGTTCTTGCCTCGCTTTTGTTCTCGCCGTCTCTCACTTCGGAGGATGTGGCACCGCATGAAAAGCGTACTCGCAGCAGTCGAGTTTGTAGTGATCGGTTGTGTCAGTCGGGCGCTGCTCTGCCCACTTTTGGGGAAGGGGGGGTGGGGCAAGCTCGGATCCATACAACCGGCGGCACGCGCTAGCGGAATACAACCCGTCATATGGTATACGGAACACAGTACACGGTAGGGGGTTACGCCGCCGGGGGAAATGATGCTTCGGAAGCGGTTTTTGTGCAGTGAGGGCCGAACGAGAGGCGAAGAAGCGGGAGGCGGACGCGCTCCTGTGCAGCATCCTCAGCAAAAGCTACAACCAAGACGGCCCGGGCCTGGGCGAGGGCGAGCTGAGCGCCCAGCCGGCGGGTCATTGGAGTGCCATGACGTCTGATGAGAGAGAGGCGCTTAAAATTATCCATGGTATACTTGCGGCGCAGCTATGGCCTCTCTCCCAGGACTGCGTCGCCCCCGGGCTGCAATATGGGAATGTGCATACCTCTGGGACGCCTCGGGCTTAGGCGCCCATGTCACCTTTAGATGTCAGCGACGTGTGCGGTGAGGGAAAACGCCTTTTTGGGGTTTTGACCAAGGGAGCAGCGAGGGCTGCCCAGTGGTCCAGAATGGGGCTCTTGAAGCAAGGGATGTGAAAGCATCATGCATGGCGCTGCTGCATCATCTCTTCCCGCTTGCCGCGTGAGACGCGGTTCGGTTGAAGGAGGCGCGCAATTACATTTGCCGCCTGAGCTTCACTTGACGCCGCTGTTGTAAGTGAGAGTTGGGTGGTGTGGTTGGTCCGGGCAGGAAGCTTAGATCCAGGTTTCCATGAGTTGGAGGCGGAATATCGCAAGTCGGCAATGGACAGTGAGATCCCCTGACCCCTTATACATTGGTCCCATTGAAAAGTCGCATGATGAGCATCGCTGGAGGAGCGAGGGGAGAACATGGATGACATGGGAGCCTGACAACTACACCCAGGGCTGCCCACTGGTCCAGAATGGGGCTCTTGAAGCGGCGGGTGTGAACGCATCATGCATGGCGCTGCTGCATCATCTCTTCCCGCTTGCCGCGTGAGACGCGGTTCGGTTGAAGGAAGCACGCGGTTGCATTTGCCGCCCGAGCTTCACTTGGCGCCGCCGTTGCAAGTGAGAGTTGGGTGGTGTGGTTGGTCCGGGCAGGAAGCTTAGATCCAGTTGTTGGGGTGAGAGATCCGGAGACGTGCGCTGCCGACATACTTTGCCCTTCAAAGTTCCAAGTGGAGGCGGCCAATTGCAAGTTGGCGATGGAGAGTGAGATCCCCTGACCCGCACCTGCCTCCAATGATCCGTCCGGCTCGCCTCCTGTCCATCCACAATTCATGTATTCGGCGTGCCGGAGGTGGCGACTTCCATCTCAATCTAATTTCGTCCAATCCATGTCACCCTGGTACACATCGCCGACTGCCCGGCAAGCCTGCTTCGGCACGACGCTGCCACTAGATTTTGTCCCCGGATCGCCGTGCTGTCGGTAAACCTTAGCGTGCGTTTGACACGATCTGCCCTCAAAATCTCAGCCCCATGATCTGCATGTCGCACTTACGACCACCCGATGACCGATTGTGTGTTTGTGGACGTGCGCAGCTCATCTTTTGAGTGGCAGCTTGCGGTTGCAGCCTCATCCGGCGGCCGAGCGGCTCGAGCCTCTTGAGCACTCCGTTGGGGCAGTCGTGGACGCGAGGCATCGGGTGGGCGTTATCGACAACATCCACAACGGCAGCTTGCCGTTGCAGCCTCACTCAACAGCAGAGCGGCTCGAGCCGCTTGCACCCCCCAAGGCCTCCGCTGGGACGGTCACAGACGCGAGGCACCAGGCGGGCATTATCAACAACGCCCAAGACCTGCAGGTTACCCCCTTTCCTCCCAGGTCGCTTCTGCCATCCCCCCGGTACCACCTCCAGCGCCTGGGCGGAGCATCCGCGCTCTTCCTTTTTCTCTTGGCACGTCAGCAACAGCCCTCACACGGATTAAATTGAAGAGCTGACCCCGGATACCTACGGACCTCCTTCACCCTCCGACGCTTGGGCAGGGCAGCGTTGAGGGCCATCAATGCGGTTCGTGCCATTGTCATGGTCTGTCAGTGATGCACGGCCGCCAAAAATATCCCATCAGCTCACGAATATCCCATCAGCTCACGAATATCCCATCAGCTCACGAATATCCCATCAGCTCACGAATATCCCATCAGCTCACGAATATCCTATCAGCTCACGAATATCCCATCAGCTCATGAATATCCCATCAGCGCACGGATATCCAATCAACGCACGGATATCCAATCAGCTCACGAATATCACGAATATCCAATCAGCTCACAGATATCCCATAGGCTCATGAATATCACGAATATCCCATCAGCGCACGAATATCCAATCAGCTCACGAATATCCCATCAGCTCTTGAGCATGTAGCTAGTGATGAGAGAGCTGTGTTCTGGAGCGAGCTTTGTGAGCTGGCGGTGCCTTGCGGCAGCCCAGCCTGACAAGAGCCTTGGGCGATCAAAAGATGCTGGCGGTTGATCCGCAACGCGTTCAAATGTGCTCAGGCGTTGTCCCGGTGCACCATCGCACACCGTCCAGCGATTTCGTGGTCCGCCGCATATACTGCCTGGCCAGGTCCGATCAGCGCCAGACTGGCGCGCGATTGGGCGGCAACGGCGCTCTGCAAGTCACGCGTGTTGTCAGCGGAGGCGGAGTGCGGTGTGAGAGAGCTGAGCCAGGGCGCCCCTCGCAGAAGCTTCGAAGGGCCGCAAAGTTGGACGAGCGTCCCTTCTGGATCGATCCTGGAGTTCAGCCGCTGCCGCCCTGCTACCTGCCGCGCCTCGAGCCCGACGCCCCAGGTCCGCCCCTCCAGCGAATGGGAGACACGCGGCAGCCACTCCTCTGGCGTCGAATCCAATTCCAGCGATCCGACGGCTCCCAGCTCCAAGGGTGCCGCACCCCTCCAGCAGATTTTGTGGAGGGTGGTCAGAGGGATCTAGTTGGATGTGCGGAATGTCACCGGCAGCTGTGGCAAGAGTTGTCCAATCACCAATCAGTTAGTGTTTCTAGGAGAGCCCTGGCCCAAAGGTGGTTGTGATGGGAAAGAGGCGGCTGCCTCGTGGGCTTCCACAAGACGTGCGAACAGCTCCATCCGGCGTTGGGATCGGCCAGCGGCATTCGCCAGCATCGTGTTCATACGGATACGGTGGCCGGGACACTTGCCCATCGTCGCTGCAGTCTCACTGCCGTGTGCGTTTCTGGCACCCGTCGTTGGCCGCGGCCGCCGCGAGTCATGCATGAGGATGTGTGCGTGCAAGGTCCTTCTCCGGTACTAACCCACACGCGCGGGCTGGGCACTGCCAGGCGCTGCACATTCCCCTGGGAGGGCCGAAGACCGCGACTCCTGGGAGGGCAGCTCGGTGCACCGCGAGCCGTGGAAACCGCCAGGTGTCGTGTCTGAGTCCGAGTTCACGCACATGGGAGGACTCGGGGTGGAAGTAGCGAAGAAGCAAGGTACATCGGTTCCATGCAACGTCCCGTTCACATGCACCGCGCCCCCCTCTTGCTGCAGCCGCTTCTGCGCATACCCAGCTTGCCGCTCCCTGCTGCTCCGCCCACTCGTGTGTGGCGAGCGCCTCGAATTGGAAGCCCTGCGTGTGGATGGTGGGACCTCATCTGCTCCCCCCCTTGGGACCCCTTCTGCTGAGACGAGCTCCATTTCCAAGAAAGAAGGGAAAAGTATCATCACATTCGTGTAGCGTTTCGAGGGGGGTGCAGCGAGCGGTGTGTAGAAGTTCCCAATCGATTTGCCGCAGTCACTTGGATGTGCCGCAGCCACCGTGGGATGAAATTGGATGGATGACCTCCGTGGAAGAACCGGCATCGTCGATCCAGGCGTTTGGAAAGGCGCGCTGCGAGTGTGGCATGTATCCCTAGAGGAGTTTAAGGAGGGCTGTCATGCGAGAGCGTTGGGGAACATCGTCAGCTTTCGAGAAGCAGACTTGCCACGCTCCGGTGGCACTGGTCATATGGACAATTATGACACATACAAATCATGCCATACCCAAATCGTGATACATGTGAAGCATGCCGTATCCCTGACCTGGCCTGCCTCCAGTGCTCCACACTCGCTGCCGGTCTCTTGCTGTGTGTGGGTGTGTTTGATAGCCGCGGAGGTAGCTCCGCAGCCCAAATGAGGGAGGCCCGCGAGTGACGTGCCACAGACGCCCTCAGCGAGCAGCAGCATGAGCGCCTGCACCTGGAGGACCGAGAGACCTGGAAGGTGGCAGGAGCTTACCACGCCAAGCTTGGTGGGAGCAACAGCCTCGGCCCAAGCATCGGTGCAGACCCCCTCCTCCTCCCTCCTCCTCCTCCTCCTCCTCCTCCTCCTCGTCCTTTTCCTCCCTCTGTGACGTGACCCCCCAAGCCGCCCTCCGCCTCCGAGACCATTCCGTCTCGCACTTTAGGATAGGCACACCCACACATCTGTGCTCACGGATTTTTTCCCGATGCTCGGGGATGCTGTTAAGATATCACAACGCAGGACAGTACAGTGTAGAATTCAGGGACCCAGCGCTCCAAGCCGACTTTTGCCTTCCAGCCCAGAGACGCAGCAGAGGCGCCGGCGATCACAGCTTTGACGGAGGGCAGAGACGTTGATATGATGCTATTTGCCAGCTCCATGGTCTACTGCGGAGCCTGAGGCAGAGCTCCGGGCCGGGGGCAAGCGTGTGACGGCCCCACTGGTTTGGAGTGGGGGGGCGCACAGAGGAGCGCCGAGCAGAAGCCACCGCGGTGTGGGGCAGAGGGCGAGGCGCGCACACTTCGGGAGGCCACGACCCTCCTTTAGACATGTCGCCAGGCGGCAAGCCCACAAAGCCTCGGGGTATGCCTTATTCCGACGACCGTACCCCTCGGCTATTCTTGCGCTCTGGCCAGACTGCGCCAGGAAGATGACCAGAAACCGGCATTTGGGTTTTAGGGCATTTGGCTGCCAATCTTTGGACTTCCTATTGGCTTGCTGGCCTCTTCGTCCCTTCCTTCACAGCCCCGTCCTCCTCCCCCCCCCCACCTGGGCTTCATGGAGGCCAGTGGCGACGCGCCTCGCCCGGCATGCAGCTGCGTGACGCGCCACAGCAGGAGAAGTGACTAGATTGGCGCCCACCTCGGGTACGCAGGTGCGGCAGAGTACACCCACAGACCTCAACCCCCTTCCAGCGAGCCGCCCTCATCCCGCCGGCCTCAGCCCCGCAAGGTGCGTGGAGCTCATCCCTTCCTCCCCTTTGCGTTCCCTCCCCTTTGCGCGCAGTCCTCCGTGCTGCGCCCCCGTGCCCCTGCCCTTCTTTCCTGATGGTACAAGAACAGCGAGTAACTGCTAGGTGATCAACGGCTGTGGTGCAGGGATTGTATACTGACGATGGAGATGCAAGATTCCGCCGAGGTCGCAGAGACTTTGAGATTGTGCCGCCGCTGGCTCTCGGCCGCCGGGATTCTATTCCCACGGACGTGGCACTTGCTACACGTCCAACGGTGCTGCCCCTTGAGAAGTGGATGGTGCTGCCCCTTGACAAGCTGCCCAGTGCGATCAAGGTGGCTGGCTCCACAGTAACTGCACCACACTGGATGTCCCAAGCGGCGCCTGACGGTCCGATGAGCGGTCGCGGTGGCCAAGTGACGCCTGCCGGTCCGATTACCGGCTGTGGTGGCCAAGTGACGCCAAGCGGTCCGATGAGCGGCCATGGTGGCCGAATGGCGTCCGACGGCTCGATGAGCAGCTGCGATGCGCATGCCGTATCCGACAGTGCCAGGAGCTACGTGTTTGACGGCGACAGCAGCCGCCTAAACCTCGCGCTGGCGCCAGAGGGAAGTGAAATTACGTTCTCGCCGAGGGAAGGAAACCTTTCCCCGCCGCTCATCAGGAGGTAAATCATGCGTGCCCCAGACTGCTTTGCATTCACATCACTTCAGCGCGGGCAAGCGATGCACTCTGGAGGGCTGATGGCATTCTGTGATTTCCTACCTCCAGGCTGCCTGCATCCTGAGGAACCTCGCGGTGCATTCCTCATGCTTCTCGCTGTCCTGTGTTCGCTTGCACAGATGATCGACTCTTGTGAAACCACTTTCCCGCCGTCTACTTCTTTCATAATGTCTGAATTGCACCTCACACGGAACCGGGCGGTCTGCTTCAGACAAAGAGGGCAGCGGCTGCCTCGGCGGAGCCGCACTGCTGATGACCCAAGGTTCCGCAAGCGCCGTGAATATGGACGCAGACAGAGTTTAGGCGTGGCAACGGGGCGCGCTGGCAGTGCAAGGTATGCGCTTAGCAGCCCTCTGTCTGCGGATGACCCTCCCACTGATGGCGACTCATAGTTCAGTTGCAAGCCGATACAAACATGAGGGGAGCAGTCCATTAGATCGTTGGACCCTGCCAAGCCCTGAACCTGTGGGGCAGGTCCATAACATCCTCTTGCAACGTGTTGCGATATGTATACTTAGCATTTTGAATATGCACACAGTTAGCTACTTGGGAGGGAGGTGTTCCTCACTTCCAATTCGCAAGCTCTTCCGCACTGATCAGTTTTGTGATGGGGGATGGAGGATGTCCTAATGCTATGCTCTTGCGGTATCGCATTAATTTTAGGAGGGGGAAGAGGAGGGACCCTGAACGCCTGCACTTATGCAACAAGCTTTTGCTTTGATGTTTCAGTTTGACTGACACTATTTGTGGCTCAGTTGTCTTATGGCCTGGGCGTGTATGTGGGGAGCTGCTCACAGTAAATGGAAGCCTGTGCACAATGACACATCCCAAGGTAAACTGAGGGTTGCTGCTCCACTCCTGAGAGCGGAAATTGGCTCGCATCGCAGAACTTTAGTTCTGGATGATAATCCTGCTCCGAGGCATATTCATATGACGTCATCGCTGTTTGATTTTAATGGCGGACTGGTTCCTCTCGCCACCCAAGACATCATCAGGCTTCCAAAGATCCACAGATCGCGCAGCACAGAGAAAGAGATGGCCAATCAGAGATTGCCCATCTGATCCACACATGGCAATGCGTTTCGCTTGTGTGGGCGAGTCGTAGTTGACAGCCTGATCGGGTTGAAGCGTAGTTTGCATCATGTGTGGGTGATATGTATGCGAGCATGATTGTTCGACGTCGGAAACAGGGCGCTTTACCGGAGTGAATACATCTGTGTACTTAGACTCCATACGAATGATTGGTATTGTCGTTGGACCATTTCCGGCACATTTATCAGAGAGCCATTGCAATTTGATACGGTATATAGTTGGATATGATATGTACATGGCAGGTATGGCAGATATGTATTAGTAGGGTACATATAGTTAGATATGATATATATAGAGAGAGTTTTTCAGAACAAGATGCATCAGACGCATTGTATATGTAAATATGTGCGTGTATCAATTTTTATTGGGGACGGCCACTGGAATGATTTGGATGATGGGATGTGGTTGTCCCTGTGGTACCCTTCTGACGGGTACTGCCTCTTTGAGTGCGTCGGGGATTCGTCTACGGCTCGCTTTTTGGGAGTGTCTTGGATTCGTCTGACGCTAGCTCCCTCTCCGTGTACAGTGCTCATGGTTATTACGCATGCCGGGGGACTACCTAGTGGTTTTTGTACACTATGTAGTGGCGTATCACTATATAGTGGAACTGGTACACTATATAGTGTACCAATTTCACTACATAGTGGAACTACTACATTCTTGTCTATTACCCTTTGCTAAATCGGCTCATTCGCTTAAATAGCTGCTAGGGGCTTCCTCGAAGGTCCTTTGAAAATTTGGGGACCCATGTTGTCAAGTTCTCGAGCTGCTCTTTCTGCAGTGTCTTGTCAAAATTTTGATCCGAGGTCATCTTGGCCCTCTAAATATTGGTTAAAGTAGCTTGAGTATCAGTCAATTTGATATACTGCTTGAGTAACAAACCATCGAGATTAGGGTTTAAGGAATGATGCCTCGACAGCAATCTTCAATCATTCCTCGATACTACTCGACGAGGACCCCGCCCTCCCGATATGATAGAAATGGTGCACTATATAGTGGAACTGTATTTTTGCGAGCGACGGTTCAAAAAATTGAATGACATACAGTACACATTTACAAGATCCCGACAACCCGATGACATCTTCGCGTGTTGGGTACGCCACTATATGAAAAATCACGTTCCACTATATAGTGTACCAGTCCCACTAGGTTTTAGACAAAAATCACTAGGTTATCGTCGTGTCATGTCACCCGGCAGAAGGTGGTAAAGTACACCTTCTGTGTTTTCCCTTGAATTTTGTGGGGAGCACTTAGGTGCCCGCATGTTTCCTTTTTTGACATGGGGTGTCCATGCTGTGTGGCGTGACTGCATTCATGACATAACCATGGACCAACAGGTCCCATCCATCGACCGGGAGCCACTGGGGGGCATGCCAGCAGGGTCCGCTTACTCCGTAACCCAGAGACCAACAGTTGTTTGGCGACGATCGGTCACATCGTATCATCTTTCCATGCTGTTTTGCATTTGGGTTGGGAATATGTATGCGTTTGTGGTATCGTGTCACGGCCCCGCCCTGCTCTTGATTTGCTTCTCACATTCACTGGGATGATGATGGGCTGGCTTTTGTTGGCCGATCTCATGCCGTTCAGTGTATCAAGTTTTATTGGTCACTCCGTAACCCAGAGACCGACAATTGTTGGGCGATGATCGGTCACATCGTATCATCTTTCCATGCTGCTTTACATCTGGGTTGGGAATATGTATGAGTCGGTTTGTGGTATATTGTCACGGCCCCGTCCTGCTCTTGCTTTGCTTCTCACATCCACTGGGATGATGGCGGACTGGCTTTTGTTGGCCGATCTCATGCCGTTCAGTGTATGAATTTGTATTGGTATGCTGATGTGATGTGAGATGAGACTTTCAGCCCCCCCCCATAAGGTGGGGGGCAGTCACCCACTCTCTGATCACCCCTTGACCCGAGGTGCCATGTCAGCTTGCTCCTGTCACCGTTCCGTGATAATAAACCCCCAAAGTTATTTTATTATCTCATCTTAGTCTGCAGTGAATTGTGGTGTCACTCCCTGCTAGTGCTTCCGTCAGTCTAATATCGATAATATATATTATTGAGCCTTTTCTCGTATCAATTTCCACCTACAAGGGGGTGGCGCATCACCCTGTGCGGGACCATTGATAAAGCTATGTGTACACACCTCGTGCCGCCCACCCCGAGGCGCTCTAACGAGATGCCTTTGTGTGGGGCGGGGTGGGACGGATGCGCGGCTCGCTTCCATCTTCCTCCGCCGCTTGACGAGGAGGCGCCTAGGCCACTGCGCTAGGCTAGGAATCGCCTGGACGATAGCGACTGGACTGGCTTATCTTATGGCGTGTGAGCCAAGACACCCACCCCCTTGGGTATTTTATCTTACGAAAGTTTGGAGTCCAACCCCAACCCCAAATAATTATATTACCCCCTGTATTTCTTATCTTACAAGGTTTCTAGGGTACGGCCGCCCCCCTTGTATAAGGCCTATGACGGGTGGTGTTCTGTTGCGGGGGTGTCCTTGGGTTGAAGGTTGAAGGTTCCAGGTTGAAAGGGGATTCATATACGTCATAAGGTGACAATGACCTGAAATACGGGATACGCGTGACACGACGAACGACCATTCGATTGTGTTTTTGTTGCCACGTCAATAGTAATAAACTCTGTTTGACTCTCGTGTAACTTTGGGACTTCTTGACGACAACAGGTGAAGGTGAAGGCCGATGCCCAGAATCTGATAATTGCTTTCCCATCCACAGAGTTGCAGAATAAAAGACGTGATAGCATCCACGAACGTCAAAATATTTTGAGCCGCGTGCGCTTGTACCGTCGTATTCTTTTCTGCGTCAACGACTCACTTCTTGCTATGTGATTGGCCCTCAAGCCCTTTAATTTGTGCCAAAACGACGAAGTGCTCCAAAGTATGGGGAGTGGGCAGTCGACATCCAAACCAGCATCCAAACCAAAGAAAAATCCTTTTGAGGATAACGATGAAGCGGTGGAAGTTCCGACTCCCAGACCGAGTCATCTTACAAAGCTAAAGTCGTTCTTCGAGCCGAAAAAGAAAGGTGGGTGCTCCTAATTTTGGTGTTCGAGAGATAGTTTTGTTGAGTACTGGTGCGATAAACTATGCGTCCAGCTGGGTGTATTGCCGGCCATGAGACCAGACATCTGGGAAATGCAACGAGGGGAATTCGACGCGTGGGGCCTACTGCAGAATATCATCTGCAATGTCCTTTTGGTTTCACAAATAGACGGCTCGAGTTAACTGCGGAGCAGGTTGTAAAGAGCACGGTGACTTGGGTTTGCTTTGTCGCCCGATAGAAGCGTTGTACGCCTCGGTTCCTTTCATGTTAATTTTATTTGACTCGCATGCGACGTTGAGTTGTCAGGATCCTATGCGGATCAGCCTTTCAAATTTGTGCATCCATCTTTGTTGTACGTTCACAAATGCGTGCCGGGGTCGTCCTCGCATGTTTTCGTGCAGCTGTAGCGGAGGACGAGGAGGGAGAATATGGCGGAATACCTTATACCGGCATTGATCCCGAGCAATTACGAGAGGCGGAGGATCGAGTCCAAAAGCTGGAGATGCAGTTGGACGAAATGCAGGTGCGCGTGAGGGCGTAAAGCATTGGCGTTTCTCTGGCCACCGCGACGACAGAGCCCATGAGAAGCCCAGGCTTGCCCTATATAATCTGTTTTCCTGCCGATTAAGTCGCCCGCTTCCGCGCAGAGTGCTCTGACATCAAAGACTGTACACTCGAGCCAAATCCAAAAGGAAAACGAGGAACTGAAGGAGCACATCAAACTGTTCGAGGTTCGCTCGGTCAAACCCGCGACTCGTCATGAGCGATGAACCTTTGGCTCAGCACGTGCACCGCGGTCATGCAAGGCACACACAGTGCGGACTGCTGTCCACCGAGATGGAACTGGAAGGTCCTTGTGGCGAGTGCTGTTGACTGTACGCTCGGACCTGGCGAGTGCTGTCGAATGTACGCTCGGACCTGGCGAGTGCTGGTGACTGTACGATCGGACC
>LGRX02006436.1:0-69279 GCA_001247695.2 Cymbomonas tetramitiformis
TAAAATGAAGCGTCTGCCCCCGATGTGGATTTAAATGAGATGTCGACCCCCGATGTGGATTTAAATGAAATGTCGGCCCCCGATGTAGACTTATCCCATATAATTATATTCATAGGATATATAGTATATAGTATATAGTAGTATATATATAGTATATAGTATATAGTATATAGTAGTATATCTATATATACTATATACTATATAGTATAAAAGTATTGACAACGCGTATGCGAAGTTCGTTACTTTGCTGACATGACCTCACCCCCCTAGTCATTTTTGTACAAAATGTCGTGGATGGGCGGCAGGATTCGATGAACCCGAAAAGTGACTCCACTATATCGTGAATCGGGATTGACGATATCGTGGAGTCACTTCACTAGGTTTTGTACAAAAACCACTAGGTTTCGTCCTGCCCCCCATGATAAATCAATACCTAAAACATGTACCTAAGCCACAATACAAAGTTTCAGGTTAACTTATAGTCACCACATAGCATAAACTCTCGGGTTCGATGTTATTCCGGCCGGCGGGTAATCAGGGTTTATGCCGAACCGAAACCGAAACAAGGAATGCAAATTATAGCATTCATTCTGGCTCACCACCACGCATTCTGCAATTTTTACCAAGCAACAGAGGCATGCGATAGTTAAATCAGGCCGCGATAATCATGACGCGTGTACCGGCGCGACGGGGCATACACACGAAGTGATTCACGTGATGGTGTGTTGCGACAACGTGTTGCGAAGATGCCGGGTGGTAATTTGCACTGCCAAAATGTGTAAGCCGTCCTACGCACGAGACGTATCGCATATGCATATACAGGTCTTATGAGAACCATGGTTCTCAATGTACCTTCAAGAAAATGCCAGATAATTATTGGTAATGTTGCACGCGGTGTAAAAGGGCAGTCCATGACCTTGGATAAGGTACCCATCTATAATAAATGGGATACTTTTAGCCCCGCGCAAGCTCACTCAGGCTGACTCGGTTTCGAACTGGCGAAGTCAGAACCGCACGGAATCCATCAGTTTTTCTGTTGGATCCTAACAACATCGGCAAGGTGTGTGTATATACTTGCTTGGCATACCGGCACGTTCCTTGATAATGACAGATTATAGGCATCAAACCGTGTTGATGGCGACAGTTTTTCGGTTCTGATATACCCGTACCGGAAGGTTTTTTAGGAAAGGTGCTTATCGACAACTAAACAACATGCACATTATCCCATATTCCCGTAGTGCAAACATCATGCAATGAAAAGAACACACACCGTTTATCCTTTCCTAAAAAAGGCCAGGTCATCACCGTGTTTCTTGGGCTGTCCTGTGAATGTCCATTCAAATGCAATTGCGCTTAGCAATGTTAGCATGGCATGTTTCATAGGTGTGCAGTGCAGCACCGTTGGAGTTGTCCTCTTGCCGCGCAAGGCCCATACTTGAGAGAAACTCCGCTCACCGGTATTGCGCCTGCATTCCATTCATTTTGCGGCCCGCTAGATCTGCACTTCCCCGGATGTGTTGTGCGGCCTGGCTGCTGGTTTCTGCAGGGGCAGTGGCCTCGGAGCTCTGCCCAGGTTTAATTGCTCGGAGATTCCTTGCTTGTTTGCCGTTTTGCTTTGAGCTCTCTGCTACCGCGACACGGCCATCATATGGGCCAGGAAGTGCCATGACACCATCCTGTGACAAATCGAGAAGCAGTCACTTTCTCACACCATCTCAAGGTCATCATCTGGCAGACTGTTTATAAGGACCCATTAATAGCCTTCAATTTGAAATCCTAGACAGCAAGCTGAGTTTGCAGCAGCTCTTAGATACATGCAAGCAACAACGGGGCGAACACAACTTTTGTCACGCATCGACACATTTCATTCGGGACTCTGCGGGATAGGGATGGGACTGCATTGGAGAATATGGTCAAGCTGTCCTCACTTCACCAAAATAATCCGCGAACTACGAGATTCCTGCCCTAGTGCTTTGAAGGGCTTTGAGCCCCTTGCAGCTAGCTAGCTGCATCTCGCCGGCGTCCATCAGTCCATGGGCACTGGAGGACAAGCAACACACCTCCTTTTCGTTTGACGGAAGCGCCAGCATGCCATCCTGCTCCTGCATGTCGTCGCTCATGTGGATGACGCGTGGGACATTGCGCTTGCGGTACGCGATGTACATGGCGATGAACACCATTGCCAGCAGGTTCTCACCGGCGAGGATTGAGATGAGAGCGTACTCCGCATCGCTCACCTCATCGTCACCAGGTGCCACCAGGCCCTCGCACGGGTCCACCAGGGCGGGAGGGCTCTCCATTGGCGGCGGCGGCGCGGGCGGGGAGGCTCCAACATAGTACAAACTGAATGTTTCCACGTTCAGGGAGGCCAGGCCGTTGTTGAAGGTCCCCCCAGGCACCACCTCCCAAGGGCCGTCTATGTTGGAGTCCGAGCGGTACCAGACCATATATCCACCGGCCGCTACCGCGGACACAGTGTCATACTCCACATTGATCTGCACCGGCGCCTGGAACGTGATTCCATGCGGCTCGAAAGTGTATGTGCCAGAGACGCGGTACGCAATCGTGCCCGGCTTGGGCTTGATCTGCACCCCAGGAGAGGGGGGCTTCTCAGCCTCCCCAATAGTAAGGCTAGCACCATTTGGGAGAGCGAGCGCCGGGACGTTCACCACCACTGCACCGTATGGTGACATTGGCGAGATCGTTCCCCCATATTTGCTCACTTCCTGCATTCATCCCCATCACCGTTCCCGACGGCATCCATCCCCTGAGATTCGGACCGCAAAGACATCGTTCCCACAGAGAATCCGATACGCCTCCAACCACCAATCACAGTCCGAGATCAACTGCAGCTGTTTGCCTGAAGCCCCGAACATACGGGTGATACTCCCGCCTCGTTAAATGCTTCCTAACTACCAAAGGATGTCACCGGAACTAAACTGTCACTGGGATGGTAATTACCTGGGTGGTCATCAGGCTGTCATTGTCGATGATTGTCACTCGCATGTCATTTAACCGGTATGAGTTATATTGAGGATCCTGTGACGTGACCTGAATATTACCCGAGGAGACAAAAGGCCCCTTCAGTGCACTCGATCGAATCGACACTCCAGATTTCCATATCCGCCAAGCAATACCGTGCAGCACTTGCTGCGAGAGCACGTGGCCTGTGGCCAATGGTTGTCCTCCGTGCAGGATTCCCTCTATCTCCACAACTGTCAACCGACCTTCTGTCGGAAAGTCAACTCTGAAACGGGGTGCAGCCGGTCCAGGACAGGAGCAGAGATGCCGGGGGGGATACTGAGAAATGGCGCGATGCGCGGGGCTTCCCCGCATCACTGCACACAGCCTGCGAGGGCAGCACAGTGTACCTGGAACTGAATGAGGCCGCCGTGGATCATATTTGCCTCCACGTCAACATCATCTACGGCCGTGACTGTCACGGATTGTGGGTTCATATAGTCGTCACCGGTGAAAGTCAGTGTAGAAGGAGACGTCTCCAATTGCGTGTCGAAGGTCATCTGATCGGGGAAGGCACACATGTTGCGAGCCGTCAGATTTCCCCGTCCTTTGAATCAGAGTGCTTGGAAGTCACACATACAGAGCTGTTCTCAATTCTCCATGACAAACGGGGCAACGGCACGGCTGTCCCTCATGCAAACAGCGCAGATCCTCACACATGCAAGGATCCGCACCTGCACGCGTTACTGTGTACGGGGGATCACGCGAGCTCCGTGCTCCGCCCAAACTCAGCTCCACGGCAAAACTGGTTAAATTGGAGCCTGCGGAATTTTGGTTAAATTGGAGCCTGCGGAATTTTAGAGGTTTCTGTGCCGGTAGATCGATCAGAGTTTCCTGAGCCGTTAGATCAAAATCAGCAGCTGAGTTAGATCTAAAGGCTTTACACAGTATTTAGGAGTTCCGCCCGTGGGAATCCGCAGCTCTGTTCTTTTGCCTTCGCAAAAGAACTTCACAAGAAATTTTTCCTCGCGGAGAAATTCTTAGTGCGGCACACTGCAAAAAAATTTACCCCACATTTTAACGTTACTGTGGAAGTTTAAACCCTTGACGACTTACTACAATGAGCGATCAAGAAGGTGAGCAAGGCGCGTCGGAGAACAATGCTGGCGCGGCTGGACAACCGGCTGCGAAGTCCGGGATGGAAGTCCTGTTGGAGCAACAGGGCGAAATGATGAAGCTCATGATGAAGCAGATGGAGACTCTCGCAGCGAGAGTTGAAGTCGCGGAGGAGGCGGCAGCGAAAGCCGCTTCGCAGGATGGTGGTTCCGCTCAGAGCGGAGACGCGGAGTTGGAGGCATTAAAAAAGCTCCCGTATGTTCCACACGTTGAAGGGAATCCGTTCCCTGCGAGACCTGCGACACTGGAGACCGATATGCCGCAGATGTACGACCTGTACAACGACAAGACCTACGACGCCCTCTCCAAACGCACCAACTCGTCCATGCGTTACGAGCAGTTGGTGCTTGCCCCTGCGCTTTCGTACATGCATGATGCGATTGCGTTTTCCGAGGTGACCTTTGACTGGTGTCAAGATGAAAAAGATCCCCCAACGGTGGAGGAATTGAGTGAGCGCGTTTTCGCAGCGCACAACACCTTTAAGGGCGTTTTTTCGCTCCTGAACAATCGCTACACCATGTTGCAGCTCAGAGCGAGCATGGAGTCTGATGCAACGTCGCACGGCGGAGCTGAGGGGCGAAGTTGGCCTTCATCGAGGAGAAGGTGTACGCAGGCAGCGACGGGCTGGTGAGCGACTCAGTGCTCACGAAGTGGTTGAAGGAGTTCGACACCACGAAGGCGAAGGCCGTGATGAACACGCACGCCAAGGCCAGCGCCAAAGTTTCGACTTTTCGTGACCGTCAAGGAGGCAAAGGCAAAGGCGCAGCGGGCGGTGGCGCTGGAAAAGGTGAAGGTGGCCGCGGCAGCGGCAAGGGAGGTAAAGGGTCAGGGCTTGGGCGAGGCGCCCAAGCCCAGACCTAACTTTCCGATCACGGAAAGGTTGGACGCCTTCCGCCCCTCGGGGCGTCCAACGGAAAGAGCCCACCCTGCAGGAAAGGGTGCGGAGCAGAAGGGGGGCATGGCGCGCAGCTGGCGCGAATTCCGAGGTCATGCAGTGGATCAGCAAAGGAGCAAGGATGCGCTGGGTCGACAAGGCGCCTTTGCCTTTCGATCACGGAGTGTCGTTGGGCGACGCCACCCCTCCGCAGCTGGAGTGGATGGCCGCAGAGACCGAGCGGTGTCTCAAGACGGGCGCATGGGTACGAGCAAGGAGGCGACGACATGTATCCCGAGTGTTCCTGGTGCCGAAGCCGGGGACGAACAAGTGGCATCTAGTGATGGACTTCCGCTGGTTGAACTCGCATTGCGTCAAGTCCCGCTGCAAGATGGAGACGTTGAAGAAGCTGCGACGGCTCGCCAAGCCGAACGACTGGTGCATCAGCTTCGACCTCCAGGACGGTTACCACGTCGTGGGGATCGACCCTGCCTTCCAGGAGTACATGCAGTTCGACGTGCGGGGGGAATTAATTCAGTGCGGCGCCCTTCCCTTCGGCTGGAGCGACTCGCCACGAATCTTCGTCAAGGTCATGAAGGTGCTCGTGGAGTGCCTGCGTTCTCCGAGATCCGCGGAGGATCGGCGGGAAGTGCGGAAGCTGCAAAGCGGAAGCAAGGTGCGACGACGTTGGGCAGTTCGCAGACGAGCTGGAGGATGCGGCCGCGAGGAGCATCAGCAGGGGGCGCGGGTGCTCCCTTACATGGACGACTTCCTGCTGCTGCTAAGCAGCAGGATCGAGGCGCTCAGGGCGCGCGAGTTGACATCTCGGGTCTTGGTGAGACTCGGATTGTCGCGCAACGAGAAGAAGGGGCAATGGGAGCCGACGCAGCTGGTGGAGCACCTCGGGCTCGAGGTGGACCTCAAGGCGGGACAGTTCCGCGTGACACCGGCGAGGCTGCAGAAGATTCGCCTGCAGTCCAAGGCGCTTCTCAGCGAGGCGTCGCGACAGCGGAGGTGGCTCCCAGCTCGGAAGCTGGCAGCGTTCACGGGGCTCTGCCAGTCTGTGTATCTGGCAGTCCATCCGGCGAGATTGTATCTCAGGGAGCTCCACTTCGTGCTCTCCACGAGGCGGGGATGGGGCGCGAAGGTGAAGCTCACACGGCAGGCGTGGAGCGACATCGAGTGGTGGCTCAGGCTGCCGGCTCAGAGCTGGCGGAACGGTCGCAAGATCTGGCGCAGCCCCACGAGAGCGAAGGTGCACACCGACGCGTCTCTGTTCGCATGGGGCGGGGTGCTGAACCTCAAGCACGCGGCAAGAGGATTCTGGTCCGACGAGCTGATACGGCTGATGCGCGCAACCCGGAGCTGATGCGGCGGATGCGGCGCCTGTGGATCCTGCTGGACTTAAACGACATCGAGCTCCAGGCGAGGTACATCAGAAGCGAGGCAAACGAGTGGGCCGACCGCTTGTCTCGGGACCGGGACCTGGACGACTGGCGGCTGAACCGCAGGTGGTTTCAGTGGGCGGAGCGGGAATGGCACCAGCACACCGTGGACCGCTTCGCCTCGGAGCTCTCCGCCCAGCTGCCGAGCTACTACGCACAGTGGCACGACCCGGGGGGCGAGGGCGTGGACTCTTTGGCCTTTTCCTGGCTAGGAGAGGTCAATTGGGTCAACCCCCCGTGGTCCCTCCTCGACGAGGTGGCGCACAAGCTGCGGGAGGAGAAGTGCGCCGCCACGGTGGTGGCGCCCTACTGGCCGGGGCAGATGTGGTTCCAGCAGCTGGAGGCCATGGCCGACGAGGTGGTAATCTTGCCCCGGGGCAGGGACCTCTTTACTCCCAGCCGGCTGGGAGGGTCCGAGCTGCTCGGGGCCTCAAGCTGGGACGGCATCATGTTCCGCATCTCCGCCTCCCGGTGAGCCATTACCTGCAGGAGGGGAGGCGGGCGGCCGAGCGGGCTCCGCAGGCGGGGCTGGCGAGTGGCTTCAAGGTGAAGGTGTATTGGCCCCAGGATGATGCCTGGTACACCGGCACCGTGGGTGACACGGGGTCGGACGGCCTAACCCACATTGCCTACGAGGATGGTGACAAGGAGGACCTGGACATGAGCAAGGAGAGGTATGAGGTGCTCCCGGCAGCGGTGCAGGGGGTGGCTGGCTGGGATGCGGCGCTTCCGGAGCGCTGGAGAGGGGAGCTGGGGGAAAGCTCCCTCACTGAGCTGGCAGTGCAGATGCAGGGGGCAGCATTGGGCGACAAGACGGTGGGCAACTACCGGCCGAAGGCTCGGGCCTTCATGGCGTTCTGTGAGGCGGAGAGCAGGCAGTGGCTTCCGGCAACGGGGGCCACGGTGAGGCTGTACATTGCTCACATGCTGGACAAGGGCACGGTGCAGGCGTCCAACATGCAGCCCTACCTGTCCGCCATCAACAACTACCACGAGGACATGGGGTTCCCCGGGCCTGCCAAGGGCCGGGCGATCTCCAGAGCGGTGAAGGGCATGTCCCGCCTCCAGGTGCAGGCGGCTGAAGCCGCGGGTGAGGAGCAGACGGTGCGGACCTGGCTGCCTGCCAGGCATGTCTCGGCGGTGCATGAGCACGGGCTGGGGCTGGAGCCGGTGGGCCGGGCAGCTACGGAGCTGCTCAGGGCGTGCACCTACGTGGTGTTTGCCTTCGTCACCTTCGGCCGGCCGGAGACGGGCGTCTCCATGCGCAGGGAGCACATCAGCATCACAGGTGATGACATCTCCGTGGTTCTCCACAAGGAGAAAGGCAGGGGGCACGTGCGCCTCAGGAGGAGGCTCACCATCCCCGCAGCGGGGGTGGCGGGGCTTGTGCAGCTCCTGCAGCGCTGGCAGCAGGTGCGGGATGCCTGTTGGGGGCAGCGCCCGGTGACGGGCTCGGAAGTACAGGGCAGCTACCGGAGGCTGCCGTGGGAGCAAGGGAAGCTCCAGTCGGCGCAAGCTAATGGCTGGGTGCAGTTGGCATTGGGGAGGCTGGGGTGTGTCCCTCCGGAAGGGGGACACTTCTCTGGCCACAGCACCCGCAAGGGGGCTTGTACCTGTGCCAGGGCTGTGGGCGCGGCGCTTGAGAAGTGCTGCTTCCTGGGCGGCTGGTCTCAGCTGTCCTCTGCCATCCACTCCTACATTGACCCAACAGCTGTTCCCGACGAGCACATGGAGAAGTACTTCGGGTGGACCACTCCGAGATGGCGGCAGCAGCAGCAGCGGCAGCCTGGCACAGAGCAGTGTGCCTAATGATCTCTGTTACATGGCAATGAGATGTGAAGAGCAAAAGAAATGGTTAAATTGGAGCCTGCGGAATTTTAGAGGTTTCTGTGCCGGTAGATCGATCAGAGTTTCCTGAGCCGTTAGATCAAATCAGCAGCTGAGTTAGATCTAAAGGCTTTACACACGACAGTATTTAGGAGTTCCGCCCGTGGGAATCCGCAGCTCTGTTCTTTTGCCTTCCCTACCCACCCAACCCAGAAGACTCTAAACATTTTGCCTTAGAAGCTGTGCATCAGCCTAAAAAGCATGTGAAGCTGTGAATCAGCCTAGAGAAGACATTCCAAAAAGAGATTTTCTCTCACACACTTAAAAGCATGTAAGAAGAAAGCTATTTTTAATGAAATGCTATGCAGTGTGCCTGTTGGCAATGAGATGTGAAGAGCAAAAGAAACCTAAAAAAACCTTAAAAAACCCTAAAGATGTCTACGATTTCTTCTGGGATGTCACAATTACACAGACGAGCGCTCAACTCTGGTAAAAAGTTGTGTGCGGCGCCCACCATGCGGCGCACGTCTCAAGGCCTGGGCAGCGCTTGCAGCGAGCTTCGCGGCCGAGAATCCGGGCTCGTGCGCGCGGGTTCCAGGTAAACGCTCTGGCGGTATACCCGCAGGGCTCACCATCAGAGATGCTTGCGTTGTGTAACGTCCGCCGGGCTCCAGAAATAAACATGCAGATTCTCAACTTCTTTCCCCGATGAAAACTTCCTCAGCTTGTGCACAGCCGGATCGGTGCAGGATCATCAGGGGTACAAGCATCCCATCAAGAGCCGACTGCGTGAGCCACAGAGGTTGGCCGCGGGTCAACCACACGCACCTGGATGTTGACGGGGTACACCGCGCCGGAGTCCGCGTTGGCTTGCGGCTTGGTGGCCAGGTGCACGGTGAAGATGGCGCTGCCGCCCTCATCGAGCGAAATCCCTGTGGTCGGCTCAACAATCACTGCCGCATAGTCGTTGTCATACACAAGTACTTGCACCGGCTTATTCAGAATGTCATTGTAGTTAGTATCGTCACTCCAAGACAGCATGTACATCTTGGTCTCCCGAACTCCGTTGTCCGTCTGCATCCCCGTCTCCCCAGCACGTGCACACACTCATGAAACCATTTATCTATCTTTAGCCCCTCCGTATGGCAATACACCCATCATCTTTTCCCCATCCAATGGAAGCACATAGCACTGCCAGACCCATGGCTTCACTCCTTGCGGCGGCAACAGAGCGAAGTCCCTATGCATCCAGTAGTACAAGGCGGACAGCTGCCTTTTGCCACGTGGTACGAGGCGGACAGCTGCCTTTTGCCAGCTCCTTGCCGCGTACATCGCTCAGCACACATCACGCCAGGCCCACGTTCAACACTCGCACAGCCACCCAGCGCCTCAAGCGTGACTCTCAGAGACGAGATGCTCACCGAATCAGGGTACTCGCTATCGGCGAGAGCCTCAAGCGTGATGGTCTTGGTGACGGACCAATCCTCTGGCAGCCACTCGATATAACGTTCGTCACCCTCGCGCTCCGTCAGCCCTATCTTGACGTACGAGGCATCCTCCAGGTCGAAGTACACGCGCACCGGTGCCGTTGGCTGAGTAAGCAGGTGCATGCTGAACGTTGAGGCATCTTGCCCTGAGGAGCACCGCACTCGCCACGTTCCTCAGAAGCTGAGTGACACTGTGTACTGCCAGCGGTCTGCTGCATGGCAGTCCTACAGAAGTACAGAACGTCCATCAACGGTTGCGTGCTCCGTGAACGATTGTTGTGCTCCGTGGACGGTGGCGTGCTCCGTGAACGGTTGTTGTGCTCCGTGAACGGTGGCGTGCTCCGTGAACGGTTGTTGTGCTCCGTGAACGGTTGCCATGCTCCGTGAACAGTTGTTGCGCTCCGTAGCGGTTGTTGTGCTCCGTGAGCCGGTTGCCATACTCCGTGAGCGGTGGCGTGCTCCGTGAGCGGTTGTTGTGCTCCGTGAACGGTAGAAGGGCTCCCGTGAACGGTTGTTGTGCTCCGTGAGCATTGGCGTACGCCGTGAACGGTTGCGTGTTCCGTGAGCAGAATGTTGTGCTCCGTGAGCGGTGGCGTGCTCTGTGAACGGTGGCGTGCTCCGTGAGCGGTTGTTGTGCTCCGTGCTTGGTTGCCATGCTCTCCGTGAACGGTGGCGTGCTCATTGAGCGGTTGCCATGCTCGTGAACGGTGGCGTGCTCCGTGAACGGTTGCCATGCTCCGTGAACGGTGGCGTGCTCCGTGAACGGTTGCGTGCTCCGTGAACGTTGGTGTGCTCCGTGAACGGTTGTTGTATTCCGTGAACGGTTGTTGTGCTCCGTGAACGGTTGCCATGCTCCGTGAACGGTTGTTGTGCTCCGTGAACGGTGGCGTGCTCCGTGAACGGTTGCCATGCTCCGTGAACGGTGGCTGTGCTCCGTGAACGGTTGCGTGCTCCATGAACGGTTGCGTGCTCCGTGGACGGTGGCGTGCTCCGTGAACGGTTGCACGTTGAGCTTGTGTCATGACCGGAGAGAGAGAGCTGTGACTCACTTCTCTCAGGGTTTCCTCCTTGCAGATGGCACTCAGTAGGAGAGGAAAGTTTTACCTTCGGTGATGTTGACGAGATCGCCGTGCACAACGGCGGCTACGTCGTCATCGGAGACGTACACCAGGATCTCCCAGGGTGCCGCAGGATCGGTGTCCGCCAGGTCGTTGTATGGCAAATATTCGGAGGTGATGGTGTGCGTGAGCGTCTCCACACGTTCGCCATCCTCAAGGCTATTGTTTAGTGCTCGCACCTGAATGTATTTGGGGATTCCCCAGTCTTCCCCATCTGCTGCGAAAATACAGTATGAGCCTAGGGCGTGCATAGCTTCAATTCCCTCCGAGGTCACGAAGTCGATGCGAACAGGCTTCTCGTTGTTGGAGAGCAAGGAAATGGCATAATAATCTCCCTGCTTCGACTCTGTGTCACGGTGGAGCAGAATCGGCTCAGAAGAGAGCCACCATTCGGTTCGTTGTGTGGCGTTTGAACTAGAAGTGCAGCCAGTCGCAGTTCCGGGCAACTCACTTATTACATTATCACTGCACATGATAATTGAACCAGATTTCTTTGTTTCAGGAGGACTTTAAATCACAGCGCAAGGAGACCGAGGAACAACCGTCTGCTGACGCCGTTGACTATTGACGCCGAGGCTTCTAAACAGAGTAAATTACATAAGAGATGGGTATTCGAAACTCGATGATTTAAAAAAACTCTGCAGAGGACAAATCCCCAGGGAGGAGTTAGTCCGCGCATGAGGAGACGGGGCGAACCTGTGACTGAGAGGCTGCGCGGGGACACCACGACGCCGGGGGTATCATTATCTATGACGGTGACACGGATTGTTTTATTGTCAGTGTTTAGCAAAGAATAGTTTTCGTCGGTGGTGGCGTTTTGGAAGATTTGATGGTGGATTTTTGCGACGACAGTGCCATCGAGGTTGCTGTTGTCGATCGCAGCAACGCTGATCACGGCCTCCTCGTTCCAGTTGTTGGCATCAAATATCGCATTGGGAGTTACATACACTTGCCCAGCGGGTTCGCTGGTGATCGCAATATGCACCCTGCCAGAGGGTTCTGATCCAAGAGAGATGGTGTAGAACTCATCCGACCCGCCCTCCGAAACCGTGATGTTCACTCGCGAGAGGATGATGTCAACACCGTCGTCATCCTCGATGATCACCTGAAAGCCACGCGTGTGCCTCACATCTCACTTCTACTATAGTGGTCCTTGCGGTCGCAGGCTGGCTAGCCTTACAGATCCGCCAAACGACTCCAGTCATGAGTCAAATTCGAACCGATGACCTTGATGCCGACCGTTTGATGTACGACTCGTTGTGCGAGTGCGAGTGTCAGAGTTTGTGTCTTTGCGCGGGTGTCGGAGTCAGTCAAGAAGGGGGAAGGGGGCGGGGGTGGTCACCGTCATCTGGGGAGGCTCCAAGTTCGCCCCTTGATTGCCATAGTTGTGCTCATAGTTCGGATCCGTCGAAGACAGCACGTGTGAGATGGTGTAGTTCCTCCGGTGGTCCACCAGCCGGTTTCCAGGCTGCGGCATCATGAGCCCGCGTCACAGCACACCAGGTTCAGGCAGCGTGGTTCCTTTCCTTCCTCGAGCTGGACTGAAAGTCACGTCGGTGAACAGTTGAAAACAAGATGGGCAATGCGGCTTCAGTGCCTCAAACAGGAACTCTCACAACCGTCGCGGTCACAAGTTGTATATCATGCCATCGCTCGTGTTTTGCGACTAACTCAGTGGTCGTGCCATCAACAGATAGTTCAGCAAGACGGCCTGCATCTAGCACTAGATGTTGTGCTGAGGGGCAGGCGAGTACGGCTATTGGCATATCCTGCCTGTGTGTAGTCGGTTTCTTCGCTTCGAAGCAAACACAAAGTGACACAGCATAAGGAACAGCCTTGCTAATCGGGGCGCACCGCCGAGACGACCACCGTCCGTTCTACATTCCATGCATTATCACCCACGGCCGCAAACTCGAAGGAGGTCTCCCCTACGATAAAAGCCTGATACCGCCGCCACCAACCGGTGGTTTCTCAAACAGAATGCATCGAGTTCGTCTCGTCCAAGCTGAGTGTGTGTGTGCGCGCACATGTGCATGTGATTGAGAAAGAGACAAGACAAACAGAGAGGTGCTCCACAAGGGTCTTAAAGGAGTTGCCAGGGGGTCGAAGTTCGACCTTCACTGTGGTTTATCCTAAGGAGGCGAGTCTCCCGCACCCGGTTGGGACGGGACGAAGAATTTCGTAGGCTGAATCAGGGCGCATACCTCGCCTCCGATCTGGGGCGTGACCAGGATATAAACAAACTTGGATTCCTGTATAGGCGTCGTGAGCACCATGTTGTATTGTGTCTCGTACCCCTCGACCGTGCGAATCTCGTATGGGTCCGCCGGCGTGAACAGCACCAGCGCCTGCGTACAGATGGACAGTCTCTGCCGCTCCTCGCACACCCACCCGATCTCCACCTCGCACGTCGGTGAACACCCGTCTCCTGCACCCCGCCCCTCCCCCAGTGTCAGCCATAGAGTCCGCCCCTCGTAGCACAGTTGTCACAGCACTAGGGACGTCGTTCTAACACTGAGGCCGCCCTCGCCTCACGGATACAAAGTGCGACACGCACACACTGTACTGTACACTGCTGGCGATGGTTACAGGAGATTCGCCTGGAAGTTCCGTTCAAATTGCGATGCAGCACAGTTCCCTGGGGGCAAGAATCTCTGAAGGCCTTCAAGAGTCTGGGAGGCCTTTTCAGCTTCCTGGCGAGCTCGGTGAGCGGAGACAGTCGCAGTTAGCGCGCCGCGTCGGTCAGCAAACTGGTCCCTGCAGCTTTCTCAGGGCACTACACAGATACCAGGGGTCGCGGCACTGAAGGGGGCCTGAAGGGGAGTCACCCCATGGGCCTCGCGTCAGCAGGACACACGGAAAGTGCACATCACGACTGTCCACTGACGCTTCCCGCAAGCTTTCAGCGAGTGAGCGCACGGAGGCGTGCTACGGGGGTTGTCGAGGCGCACCCGCGATCAGGTTGTCATCGTCGCAGTCCTCGTACTGGTCCTTGTAGCCATCCCCACACACGATCTCGGAGGTGAGCACCAACTCCGTGAAGATACCCGGGCACTGGAACTCGTTGTCCAGCACCCATGTCACCCGCACCGTGAGAGGCTGGTACGTCAGCTCGTTGGGTGCCCGCCAAATGATCGTGTACGCGCTTGTGATGAAGTTGGTGTTCGTCACTGCGATGTATGACTTAAGCCCTTCGTACAGCGCAAGTCGAGAGTCCTCCTCCACCCCCTGAAAGCTGCCCTCCTGCTGTTCCGCTTGGCTCGCGTTCAGGGGGCCTGACTCAACCGTGAGTAAGAAGGCGCAGCTCGGCGTGCAGCGCAGCTTGATTTGGTAGTCCTGCAAGGGGGTATCCGGGCCACCGCTATCAGTTGCAAAGCAGGCTTTGGGGCGACTCTGTTGGGGGCCGAAAAAAGTCAGCCGCGTAGAAAGTGGCCAGCGACCATGCAAACGGCTCGATCAGAAGCAATGACAGCGACCGGACGAGCAGAGGTCGTCTGCCAGACAGGGCTGCAGCCTCTACGTCCGAGAATACCACGCTAGCGGGGAAAGCTTGCGTGCCTGATAACCTAAATAGTGTCGTTAAGGCGGGCAAGGCGTTGCAGCCCGCGCCGGCGCTTCGACCGGCATCTATGAGATGATGGCCTGGCAGGCGGAAGCGAGCCACACGTACAAGAAGTAGGTACGGGAGATGTGTCGCCTGTGGCCCCGCCACCTCGCAAGAGAAGGGCATCCCTGAAAGAGGGCGCCACCTCATGCACGAGGCTACTAACCGTTATCTATCATTTTGCCAAATTGCCATGTATGACTTCGGTGCCTGTTCCAGTGCGCCTGTTGGGGGCTAGGAGCGCAAGTGCGCAAGGCATAACATAGAAGAGAGAAAACTGTTGGCACCGCTTGAGAGTTTTCCTAAAATTCTTTCCTTGCCAAGGGGTTCTGCGGCTGATGGAGAGCAAAAGGTTCACTTGCTGTGAGGGGCGGCCAGCCGACGAGAACAACCCCGTGCCCCTTTCCTTGCACGCTGCATGGCACCAGATTTACCGGCCCACCACGAAATGGGGGGCTTGAAAGCGAAAGGTTACCCATCACACACGGCTCGCGAAATTCACTGCACGTGCAACGGTAAGTCTTATTTTGACAGAATAACACATGGAGGCATCCCAGGAAAGTCCACGTCGAGCCGGATGCAGAAGGAGGTGGCGCGAAGAACTACGTGCCAGCCGACTGCCGGAATAAATTGCAAGGAACGCTGGTTCAAAAGGAGGGGGACAGCCCCACACGGAGGCACGTGGAGTTCTCTCTCGCGGAGTTTGCTCTCTGGATTGGCGCCCCATATGCTTCCCGCGAGCCTTTCGACTTTCGTGAGCCGGATAGAGGACTGTGTGCGCGGTGCGCGTTGCAAACGCACTGGAGGCATCCTTGACAGGTGAGGCTGACGGTGCATTTCCGACTCTAACTGTACATATTCTCACTCGCAAGCAGTGCCCAAAAATACCCCAAAAGTGAAAGGAGCAAAAGAACTGTCACAATTATCAGGGCGAGGTGCCACCGTTCGGGCGAGACCCACTGGAAACCGCTTTCGTCCACCTTTTCACACTTGCCTGTGAGCCCACGGCGATGGGCAACCTACCGTGTCTGGGTAATAATAATTTGTTGCCTTTCCACCCAGGATCACTGTCGTGGAGACCTCATTCGTTTCCACCGGTGTCAGAAAATGAGCGGAATGAAGTCCCTGCATAAAATTGAATTATCAGAAAAATATGAAGTGGTGTGCGACTTGTGCTCGACCCTCGGCGTGCTCGGGCGAGAGCCGGCGTACCACTGGGCCAAAGTTTCCCCGAGGGTGCTCTCCTGTGTCCGCGCCAGATGTGAGCCAGCCTCGGTTATCTCTGCGTACAGGAAGATGCTAAGTAAACGAACACGCAGGTCGTAAAAGTCAGCTGGCGAGGGAATGTCTCAACTCACCCTGAGCACTGTCTCGCAGGCGTCGCTGTGGGAGATGATGTGTTGTCTTGGGCTTCATTCAGCAGCTGGTAGAGAGTTGCAACTTGTGGTCAAATAACTATTGGCAAGAAATCATGGACAAAGAGGCATGCTAGGGAAGAAGCGTGCACTTACCGGCCTGGAGAGGAGAAGTGCGGCCAAAACGTAGACTGAAGCAGACCAACGGCCCATCTTTGCGCCCCCTAAGTCTACACAAGTGGCTCGGATTCTACTTCGGGTTTAAGATGTTCAAATGCTGGCCCAGTAGTTTTGAACACAGGGTACTCGTGGAAGGCATGCCCCAGCGACTCAAATGCCAAACACCGTGTCCACAATTCAGGATACGTCCTTGCTTGACTTTGGCAACACT
Source organism: Cymbomonas tetramitiformis (assembly GCA_001247695.2). Taxonomy (NCBI): domain Eukaryota; kingdom Viridiplantae; phylum Chlorophyta; class Pyramimonadophyceae; order Pyramimonadales; family Pyramimonadaceae; genus Cymbomonas; species Cymbomonas tetramitiformis. The sequence continues at coordinate 16,239 of LGRX02006436.1, forward strand.
TAAATATTCCCTGTCGGTAGTATCGTTTAAAGTAAATATTGTAGTTTCGTGATCAGATGATAACTAGTATAATATAATGTATACATCCCTTAAAGATACATGTGTTGAAGTTGTTGCTCTCGTTTCTCTCCCCAGCCCCACCTCCAGTCAAAATTGTTGCCTTCCAGTTCCACGTTCCACAACTTTTCCTGTATTATTTTCTGCTCTCGCGAATACTGTACTTGGGTCACATGTCCGATCAAGTGTCACGTTCAACAGCAAGGGGTATAAACTAGGGCTCTAGTTTCTTAGTTTATACCCCTTCGCTTGGCCCAGAGGCGAGATAGGGACATGCGATGGACATCACATGCGATATGATACCCCCCGCCCGCAGGTTGAGGTATCGCATAGCGATAGGTGTCACCTCTATTTGCATTACAGTCATTTCATATTCGTTTTCCGCAAGGAGAATGATGACATCGTGCCGCATGGATGGGCCCGGACGGGAGTCAAGCTTGGCGATGGCGATGCGGCATTCGACTCGGGAAACTTCGGCATGGTTGCGGCAGGTCATCGAAAATGCAACGTGCGGATGCCGCAAACATTTCAGGAGTGACACAGGAGTGACGGTCATCGCTCGACACGGAATACCGACAGTTATCGATGATTCGTGGATAAATTATCGATAAGCTATCGACAAAAGAACCTTTTAAAGTATGCGTTTGGCTGCTCCGTCCCCGCTCATGTAATTGCAAGCGGTTTTTACACAATTCACATCAACTACTAAAATACGTTCAATTTGTTTTTACTATGATATATACGCGTAGTTAGACACTCGAAGCGCAGCGAAAGATGCTGTACTTCGCGTTTTAGGATTCTCGCGGAGTGCGGGGGTACCCTTGCGGTATGCAACGATTGCGCGGTGATACGTACAGAGATTAGTCTCCGGTAAGTTTTCCCCCAAAGTTAACTTAAGTTAGCGTTGAGTTAAAGCGTGCTTGGCTTCACATCACCCATATTCGCGGATGCAAGCAACCCGCGAAGAGGGTGAAGAATGTGGTTGTTCAAGCGCGTTTTGGGCATCCGCGTTTCTACGGATGCTCAAAGTAGCGGCTGAAACTCGCTAAAACACTTCATGATATATATACGAAGTGTTTAAGAGAGTGTCACACGGTTTGAACACGAATAAGCCTGCGGCTGCAAACATTTTGTTCCAAAATCCCCCGCTTTTGTGGTACCATGATGAAGAACGTAAGCCGTTCTTGACACAAGCGCTCATCATCTCCCTAAAAAAACCAAGTTACGGAAAGATCAATAAATTATAACATTACGAAGTTACAAGTATCATAACTTCGAAATAATATCATACACATCTGCTCACTGTAGCAGAAATATGAGGTTTTGTTCCACAGCGGGCCGTTCGGGCGCTATTAAATTCGGGCGATGAGCAAATTTCTTGCGGATGGATCCTTGCTGCACCTCCTGAGGTGCGGTGAGGAAAAGCAAGCTGATGCCGCATGGATCAGGCCTCGCGCGTCAGCCACCGTCAGTCATCGGACATGGTTCTTTGCGGCAGCGATGGAAGAAGATTTGCGCCCGATCTGCGGCAATTTCAATCGGAAATGAAACCGTCAACGCCGCATGGATTTTCACAGTATCCCTGCGGAAATCCAATATGAAATGACTGTATTGTCTATTTGCAGAAAAACATAAAATCTTGACAAAATGTGAAAAAAATATCGTTATCGGAGGCTCGTGGTCTCACGTCAGCGTCAGACGAGAGTTGAGCGTTCCGTTGTCTCATCAGAGTCAGAGAGTTGAACGAGAAGACAGGACTCAAGACGTTTTAAGATATTAGATACTGTTGAATGTAAGTGATAAGAGGTTTCACATTCCACTTCACGTTCGTTCGTACGGTTACCTTCGCGTGCCCTCGCAGAGTCTCAGTCGAGTGACTGGACTGAGCTCTCTCGAAAACGCTCGACAAAGTTTGTGCAGACGACCTCCTGCATTCCTGCGCGCTACACTGGACCAGAATCGACATGTCCACGAAATTTGCACCGGCCATGAGGCGAACCTGACTGATACTTATCGCTAGCAAGGTGTAAATAAAATATCATGACGCGTTCTGCAGTTGCCTTCTACATCCTCAAGTTGCCTTTGGCATTCGCAGTGCAACATACCTTTCTAAGTTCAACTTGCCCAGCGGATCCCCCAGCGCACTATCAGCCTCTGCCTGGAGTAGAAATCGGGGACAACAACTGTTACCATGACGGAGTCGTGAAACATTGTCTCCCTCAGGTAGTTGGCATATGCTGTGTAAGTGCCGGGTCGACGTCTCTAGCGACTTATTTGAATCAACATCCACGTCTGTCCTATGGAAAAATTAAGGAACACCGGATAACTAATCTTTTTCGCAAGCCGAAGGACCCTGCAGCGTACGAAAAGGAGTCTGTTTCGCAGGGGTTTTGCTTCGAAGAAGCAGCTCGTGAGACCTTCGCGCAACAGTTCACTTTCCCCGTGGACACTACTGTGGTGCCGTTCGATTTCGATCCCACGTATTTGTCACATCCTCACGTACCGGAGATACTTGCTCGCGTGGTTAGCCCAGACCTTAAGCTGCTTATGATATCCATCACGCCAGCCACGCATCTATGTGAAAATATGCTACATAAGCAACCCGAATTATTTGAAAAGGTCTTCCACACAGATGCTAATCTCATGGAAAATGAGGAGTTCGCTCAGATATTAGAAGCATTTGACTGTAACAGTGCTTGTGACGATGTGATACGTAACTTGGGTAGATGGACCAAAGTTTTCCACCTTGAAAACTTTTTTTTTGTCAGGTCGGAGAGCCTCATGCTTGAGCGCGGGCGGCAGTCGGTACTTCAAGCGTTGGCCGCTTTCATCGGTGTAGAAAACTACACCTGGTCGGCTGAAACTTTGAAGACACGCCACAATGCGCACCCGCGACAAATCATACACTCCCCGCAGCACGACAAAGTTTTCAAAAAGTGGGGCTCTCGAGGTCAATATCGCCATGCAGCGGAGTTTGAACAGTGTCTTAAATGGGTCGAGACACAGAAGCCATGTACCACCTGTCAGGAAAAGTTGGTTTCCACCGTTGGTTTTGATCCACAACACTTTATATAATTCTCTCACCCTAAATCTGTTCTTCTGTGTGATGTCATGTATCTGAAGTAAGCCTGTATGCTCATTTGCTATCTTCTATTCGAGTACGAAACGTTGATATACAACTCATCGTTGATGCGCCGAACTCAACTTCGAGGAACTTGCACTATATCTGCATGATGTAACGAAAGTCTGCATCTATTCCACCTGCTTTTCGGGTCGGAGCCTCGAGGCCATAGCTTTTAAATGGCCCTTCGCAAAGTGAGTGTACTGACTGCTTAGAAGTTTCTTGTCAACTTCTTCCAAATTTGTGTTGACTTGTGCATTTCGTGGGACCCACGATCGATACGTCAGCTTTCCCTCCTTGATCACTCCTGGCCAACCCGCTTTGTAAAGACGCGATGTATGCGGTGCATAGGGGCATAGGACGACGCATTCGGCGGCTTTTTCTTCCTCCTCAAGCTGCTTTGACACCCGTAATGGAAACACTTCTTTGAAGTCTCCACTTGCCCGGTCGTTTTCTATTACGGTAGTCCTTGCGTGGAATGAGATCCGGAACACGAGCTATTACGCACCCGCGATCTCGTATCACAACGAAGCCGTGAAACACTCTCTGGATTAGGTAGTTGGGTCATGGCATGTCGGTGCCTCGTCGACGTCTTAGCAATTTAATTGAAATATGATCTATTATAGCCTTTGAGATACGTGGCAAGGTTTTGATAGCGAGCCGTGTTGGTTGTGACGCTTACCATATGTAATTCGGCAGTCGTGTATGTCGGCGACAAGGCCAGGCATCAGTTGGACGAGCTAGGATACTGTTAAAATAAAATCGGATCGGAGAAATGCTTCTTTGCCAGCAATTGGTGGGCGAAAGCACATGTTCCGCCTGTATGTACGTGTGATCGAGAATTCCTAACTACTGTCGGTTTAGCAACCAGAATGTGAAGCCGTGATACCGCGTCTTAGAGATGTTCTGAGGTTGTGAATGTTGCGTTGCTGCCCGCTAGTGGTGGTAGAAAGATAAAATGTAAAAAGAAATCACACCGCAGCTAGTGGTAGGAACAGAGTGCCGTTACCGCCTGCGTGTATGTTTAAAGATTAATAATACCCATCGCGGTGATAATCACCGTAACCAGAATCCTCAGCATATCCACTCTCATCATAAAATACAACACCACCAGTTTATTCGAAAGAGTCATGGGAGTCTGCCTCCCAGGCAGCCCACTCCTCAGCAGTGTACTCGTCGCTCTCTCCGATAAATCTTCGTTTTCGGGAATAGCCGCATCCTGAAAGGAAAAATTGCCAACCGAAAAATCATTCTGCGGTAAAAATTGCTCCCCAAGTGGGGGCTCTAAAACTCCGCCATAGGGGTCGCCCTGGAAACCTGTGTGGGTTGTGCCCAATGTCTATGTCTTTCCAATCGATCGGACGGAAAATACGGAGCAGCCAAGTGGCCATCATGCTCTGCCTCTACTTCCTCACAACTGTCTTATTCATCGTAGTGCCCAGAGGGATATTCCGATTCATCATCGCTTTGACTAATGTCATTTACCTCAATGTCGCGCTGCGCTGAGCTTATGTTTGCACTTTGCAGTCGCTGGAGGTGTGCAATGAGCGTAATGAACTTCGCGACGCACAGGAGGGGCCTGTGCGCGTACTAGAGACAATATGGGAGGGTCTAGTGGTGGTAATCTGAGTAGAAACTGATTCAGATCGTACAACAGCTGCATCATGTTAGGTTTAGCCCATGCAGCCCTCCCGAGAGTCTCGGTGTAGGCCCCTGGCTAGACCCCTAGTCCGATCTGACTCGGGTACCGTTGCCCGTGTGTGTCACTGATGTGTCACATGCCGTTAGGTTCCGTTCGAGACTTTCGCCTTGGTTATAGGTTTTAGTATCTGATATATCTTATGACTTTGCGGACTCATGACTTTTTCATTATTCTCAGCGTAAATGTTATATTAGTATTATCTTTGCAATTTATCTATATTATGAATACAGTCAACCTATTTATCGGCTCACTCCGAATATACCGGTTTAGGTATATTCACTAGGTCGTGGACCCATTCCACGTTTTTATTGTCCTTGCCAAAGGGCATGGTTGGCTAATGTCGCCGTTTGAGTAGGTGGTGCGCTTGGGCGCCTATGGGGCGTTTGGGCGGTGAGCGCGGTTAAGATGCGGTTGGAGGCGGCTTTGCAGTTGTGGGACTTATGTTGCTGGTGATTGGGCTGCAGTTTTTGGACCTACGCTACGTATTAGCTACCCTTAGCGCCATTGCACCGTCGAAGGGGCTTACGCGCGCGCCTACCCATTCCGCTTCGCATCCATCTATTTTTCACGTTATTGATATTCAGCTCCAGCCAGCCATTACCGTCTTCACCGCCCCCTTGCCCCACCTTGGCGCCCGTCAGCACCACCTACATATAGGTGATTTTTATTATGGCTTCGAGACCAATGCCTACGCGCGCTAAGCGCAGACTGCTTAAAGAAAGCGATTTGGAGGCGGCTATTCGCCTCCAAGATTCAGTGCGGAACTCGTCCACCCCGCAGACGCCACCTGTTTTGCCACCGCCTGATCCGACAGCGGATGACGACGACACCGTCAAGGCGGACCGGCAGCACTACATCGACCAGGTCAAGCTGGTCATGGACGTCAGGAAGGAGAACCTGCTGGATGTGACACACCGTGTGTCACTTCCTGTTATCTGTACTAGTACTCGGTACAGTACGGGTGTCACAGGTTTAGGGTTTCCGGCATAAAGCCGAGACTGTCTTATGTTTATTTACACTTATGCAAACACCGAAAGTGAAAGCATTCTGACCGTAACTCAAATATATAGTTGTAGCTATATATCTCACAGGTTATGGTGCGCCAGACACCTTCCACTACTTTTGGTAGCATGATTGGCTAAACACCTCCGCTTGGTGGGGCGTTGGGGGCCCCATTTGATGGTTGCGCTACGAGAGATCGCGGTTGAGGCACGCGTCGTTACGGAATAATTGTGTTTATCGCTGCAGCGTACCCTACGTGATTTTTTGGATGTCCACGGGATTTTCGTTTTGACTAGACTTGATCACTCTTTGTCGCGGACTTCTTGCGCAACGTGTCTATCGACTTCTGCATCTCTACTATTGGGATTTCACAGTTACGGACGTTTTGACTGCATTTGCTATCACCATTTCCGCGGGTTCCTCCTCTCCGCGCCATCGCCACCTTACCCCGACGTACCCACCTATAGGATTTTCATCATGAGTGTTTCTTCGCACGCTACACCCCCCATGGGGGCTCGCAACAAAATCCGGCTCGACACAATTTTTTCCCGAGACGTGGGAATGCGCTATCGGCCGACGCCTGCTTCTCCGGCAGCGGCTTTGACGGCCCCTGAGCGGACACGTTCCGTGGCCGTTCAGAATTCTTCATGGGACGTGGATTTGATCAAGAGGGCGTCCCGTGACGCTCTAGGCACCAAGGATGCATCATTCCGAGGTGACGAATCAGACCCTAGTCCGAGAAAATGGGAGTGGGTGGCGCCCCCGGCGCCACGGGAATTTTGTTGGTTTGCCCGGGAAATTGTACGATGCCCGGGAAACCGTCCCGTGCGCCGAAGGCCCACGGGCACGGGCGCCGCCTGCGGAAAAGAGGAAAGAGGGGAAAATGCGGGCCGAAGGCCCGCTGGGCCGGGAAACGAGGGGGGGAAGAAAAATTGCGGGCCGAGGCCGCAGCCCGGAAAAGAGGGGGGAGGGGAAAAAATTGCGGGCCGAAGGCCACGCACTTCAGGAAAAGAGGGGGAGGAGAGTTGGGGCCGAATGCCCAGCCCGGAAAAGGGGGGGAGGAAAATGCGGGCCAGGCGCCACCTTCAGGAAAAGAGGGGGGAGGGGGAATGGGCCAGGTACGCGAATAAGGAAAAGGGAGAAGAAAAATTGCGGGCCGAAGGCCGCCAGCCCGAAGAAGGGGGCTCTCACAAGACAATTATGTGAAGGAGAGTTTTATTGAGTACAATGGACCTGCAAGCACTGAGTGTGAGGGCTTTTTGACAGCTGCCTTAAACTCATATTTTGACGGCAAACCTTGGCGCTTTGAGCACACAGATAAGCAGAGCAGAGGAAAATATCAAGGTGTTTCCGCTGTGGTGAGCCGTCTTCAGAAACGGTCTAGCAAGTTGTCTTTTATGGCAGAAGGTTGGTAACATATTGCAACTCTCGTCGTCCCGTATCAAATGTGTAAATTTGTAATATATGTATATAGAGTACTTGGATTCCTGGATATCGAAACTTTTTGGCATGATAAAAGCTACTAGGTAGACGATATTGTGTTTCAGAGAAGGTAGGATGGTTCGATTTTAATAATCACAAATCACTAGTTTAAAAGTGAATATTGTGTGAAATGCACGTTTTTACTAAGCGGCTTGAAAATAAATATACCCAAAATCGTGGAGCGGCCGCTCGCGCGGGGCCTTTTTTTGGCGGCCTTCGGCCGCATCCGGGAAAACCGCGCCTGCGGCGCCACGGCTTTCAGCCGTTTCTCGGACTAGGAATCAGACTGAAACGTACTATGAACGACCATATCGCAAAAATGAGACACGCGGGCGCAAATGAGAAAAAAATGAGAAAGCATTAAATTGTCTGCCAAATTGGTTTTTGGGGTTCTTAATGACAAATATGAGGGTTAATTTGAATAGTCGTTGAAGGAATTTCGAAAAAGCTGGTTTTTGACTCTTCAAAGTAGCCACGCGAGTCACGCGTGCGGCAAGAAAACGGGAAAGGTGGAAGTATCGTGTTAGGTGTGGAAAGTTATGATTTTGCCTTATGTTTGTGCTAGGAGGCAAGCACAAGAGCAAGAAAAACGGCTAAGTACAAAACGCAAGAGTACTCAGTACGGAGTACAGTAGGACCGATCAGAATGATGTTGATGTGAGGTGCCTAGCCTGTTGTACGGAGTACTCAGTACAGTTGAGTTATGGAAAGAGTTCCTGAATGTATAAGAACTCTAAGTGTAACCCGTTTCGGAGATGAGAACTGAACTGAGAATTGTAACATAAAAGTAAAGAGCCGTAACTGCTGTATATTGTGTATTGAAAGCATGCACTGAAAGCAAAAGCATACTAGAAGGATTTACGAAACCGAAGTCCGATAGTAGACCAATCGAAACCATACCTCGTGCGGTCGTTTAATAAGTGTAGATAGAATAAGTCCGAAACCGTAAAGAAGAGAAGAGCAAGAGTGTAGACTCCTACAAAATGGTAATTAGTCCGTTTTTTCTACGTTGCTTCCCTGATCTTCTGCGCAATTCTGATTGAACGCACCCCTTGCCTTGCGAGTTTAGCTAGCCTAGCCCCTTTCTGCGAAATCGAGAATGTCTGTGCTTGTGCTTGCGCTCCGCGGCGGTGGGTGTGTTTGATGGTTCCAGGTCCCCTTGGAGCCGCGTCCGTGTGAAGGAATTCAGCTCGGCGGAAATCTTTTGGGGTGCGCGCGTTGCCCTTGTCTTAGCACGCACATGCACTCACGGCCTTAAGCCGTAATTTAGACTCGCAGGTACCGCGAAATCCAAATCGCTCAAGTTTTCCGGCAATTCCGACCCTCTGCGGCGGAAGCGCTGCGCAATTTTTTTAATCTTGCGTAGCTTTTGCTAGAATTCGGGGTCGGTTTGAGATCTCGCGTGCCTGGAAGCGCCTTTTTTGTGTCGCGAGGTGTATTTTTTTGGTCGTGTCGCAAACAGATCCGATTATACTCAACATTATACACCGACGGTTCGCAGCTTTTTCAAAAAAAAGCTGCAAGGCCCTGCGTTTCCCTTATAGGAGCGAAACAGGTTTTCCTGGAAAAAGTGACATCGACGCACACGATACTACCAGAACTGTCCACCTTTGGGGCCCTTTTTTACGGAAACAGTGTGATTTCCCTGTCAGATCGGGAGTAACCGCCCATATATAATTATATTGCAGTCCACACCGGTCACCTTAAGATGGCAAGCAGGAGAGTTATACAAATCGGTGGAGCATTGCCGCCAATCAGAGACGCATAGAATATTCCTGGGCGTAGTATCGAATTATGGATATTCATGCAGAAGTTATCAGCGCGACAGATTTCAGATGGCGTATAAAAGAGATTTCCGACTGATCGCCAATCAGAGGAGCCATGAGATTAGATAAACTCCATGAATATGGGTCACACGCGAAATACCATAAGCTGACTGTGCACGTACAAGGAGCACGTTTTTTGTATAATTATAGAAGGCGCACGTGCTACAGATTTCAGGGTGTTTTACATGAGATGTTTTGGACTGATCGCCCATAACCGCCAATAAGAAGTGCGAGCGCCTGAGATAGGCACCATGAATATGGGACGACAAGGGAAAGGGATCACACGACAAAAACGAGATGGTTTTGCAGACGATGGATAAGCCAATCAGCGACGCGATCAGTTTCGATTTATATATTGGTAAATTAAAAAACTGCACCACAAAAAGCCCTTAAGTGTGGCTCCCTCGCTACAAATGCGATGCGACTGGTTCCAGACTTTCGCAACATGCTGACATGGCATGGGTTTGCGACACGACAACAAAAATTCACCTGGCAGACATGCTGACATGGCATGGGGTTGCGACGAAGATTACAGTGTCACAGTTGAATGCCATACAGTACCCGAAACCATACTGTACCGTCCCCTACTGCTACTGTCCCATTTTACACCTGTCGAGAACAGGTGTAAAATGGGACAGAAGGGGAACAATGGAATCCCACTCGACTGTGTGACTACATGACATGGCAACGCATGTCATGTCATGGCGAAATCGGTTCACCGGTGAGACCCACGCGGGCCGCGGCTGGCTGATTTCACATATGAGATATCTCGATGTTGACTCTCACATTCATTCTTGACCCTTTCGTTTAGCGGCGCACCTCACAATGTTTTTTGCTGTGCCCTGCTTTGTACTGCTGCATGTATTTTTTCCCTTCATACTAACTAATTTCCGGTATATCCTAACATCCTTGCAGAGTTGTGTTTCATTGTTCTACAGGTCGCGTTCGTTTTTGCTATATGTGTGACGCCCCCAGCAACATTCGGGTATTGCTGGCGGCATTCTTGTAGGCCGGCTGACGGGCTGTGCCGCTGCCCGTCGTTTTGATGTTGTCGCAAGCATTCACTGACTGATATTTTGCAGGAATTTACTTTTGGTTTTCGAGCTTCTGTTTTGTATTCGTTCTGTTTCTCCTGTGGTGAGTCTATTTTTCGAGGGCGATGTCTGCACAGTTTGTGCAGCGTGGGTTCGAGCCCCACCTCTCTCACTGACTTTTCCCTCCGTAATTTTGCAGGATACTTTTCACGTTTTCCTGTTGCGCCGCACTCCTGCACGTTTGTTTCGCATTCCTGAACGCCTGTTTCGCATTCCTGAACGCCTGTTTCGCATGTGTGCTGTTGGTCGTTGCGTGTACGTGTGGTTTTGTTATTCATTTTATTTCTGACCTGTTTGCGATTACCGTGTGCAGGTATTTCAAATATCTCATGCTCGTTGGCGAGACGCATGTTACGGTGTGGAAATTGTGAAGAGTGTTGAATTATTTTGCTTATTGGCTTCCGATGCGTATTTGCCTGCGTGTTTTTGTGATGATTGCAATATTTTTTCACTTCGTTCTGACGTTTTCGCATTCGCTGTGTGCAGGTAATTCAGGTTCACCTTTATCGCTGGCGAATTGCATGTTGCTGTATCCAGCAACCTGCTTAGCCTTTAGATTTTAGAACTTAGAAGTCAATCTTTTATAGGATTTGTTTTGTTTGTACCTGACTTAATAACGGTATGCACTGCACATTTATTGTTAAGATGTATAAGCATAGTTATGTAATTAAAGTAGAGTAGAAAATAGTGCATGCTGTGCTAACGTGAGCACATTTCCCTGCCAATTGTTAGTTAATTTGCATATGCTAGCTTGTCAAATTGTTTCTTTTCTTCCGTAAACTGTGATATGGTATACTCCATAATCTTTTGTATAAGTTTTGTAGATTCGGTTCAAAAATATAGTCTTCTTTGTGTCGCTGCGACAATAATCAGCCCCGCACTCACTGTTTGTCGCACTGCGACAATAATGAGTCCCGTACTCAGTTTTGTCGTCCCAGAATATAATTGATATGTCGCATGGTGCGACAAAAATAAAAGATCATGCGACACAAGTGAAGTGCTACCCGCGTGCCTTTAGTTTGGCCCTCTAGTCCCCCCTACAGTAATACCTCACATTTAAATCTGGGTTAAGAAGCACCGACTTTTCGGGGGGAGGGGGTCGGAAAAATGCGGAAAAAGCTGGGCTGGAAAAAACATTAAGAAAATGTACCCAAATAAGGAAATGAAGGCTGCCGAATCATTTCGTTAACGGAAATCGGAATGTCATATTAAGGAAACGAAGGCTAGCTGAACATCAGGAAATTCCATTATTATTAAGCTCAACCGTGTCACTCTGCATTGATGCTTTCTCGGTCTCACCGCTGGGACTCTCGTTGAGTGGCGCTTTGGCCTTGATACGCGTTATGACTATCGACTTCAAGTCGTCGTAGTCTTCCTGACTAATCATCCCACTTTGCAAGTCGGCATGTAATTCTCGCAGTTCCTGGCGACTGCTCGGATCCATGCCGAATTTAAGAGAATGCGCTGGTGACTGCGCTTTCCAATCCCTAAAAAGAAATGGATTTAAGAGAAGAGGCTGGCTGACGCTCGAATCGCGTTTCCTTTTCGTTAGTAATTTCGGTAAGAGTGACGGCGGGGGGGTCAGAAAAATACGGAAAAAGCTAGGGTGGCTCCAAATTCTGTTTCCTTAAAGGCGAGGTATTCTTGTATTCGGGAATCGCCGCGCTTCGGCCGGTGTGGCTGCTTGTGCTCGCGCACAAGTGGTGAATTTCTGAAAGCGGGTGCTAGTTGCCACGCCACGGCGTTTTTCAATTAGTTAGTTTGCAAGCATACCGCGCGTGATGTTCCCAATGGAGCTTTAATTTTCTAGTTTCCTCTATTCCGGAAATCTCCGCGCTTCGGCCGGTGTGACTGCTTGTGCTCGCACACAAGTAGTGAGTTTCTGGATCGGCGGGTGCTGGTCACCGCGTGTGTCATATAGCGCCTTCAATTGGTTAGATCGCACGCATAGCACGCATATAATGTACTCGGATGGAGAGGAATTCCGCGGTCGGTCGGGTCGTCGTGGAGGGGGTCGGGCCGGCGCCGCCCCCGGCTCAGCCGTGGGGTCCGGTCAGTCGGGATCTCGCGCTGCGGGTCTGTCGGTCGGCCCGGGCTCTTCGGAGTTCAGGGGCGCGGCTGGCGGATCGGACAGCCGGGATTGGCGCTCCCGTAAAAGGGGGGGGGAGTGCGGCGTGCACTCGCACGCCAATACGGCGGTGAAGCCCTCGAGGTTACACCGGCGCGCACGCCCCTGAGGGCCCCTCCGGGGTTGTCTGGTGGCCCCCCCAGGGCCTCACCACCGAGAACCCCCTCACCAGCGAGAGTCAGTGGGGCTGAGCCAGTGTCCGAGCTCGCATTGAGCTCGGCGCTACGGCAGCCGGCGCGCCGGAAGCGTGCGTCGCCCGAAGCTCCGGCACCGGCGGCGAGCGCCAGCTCCGAGTCGGACTCGGACCGCTCTGCTAAGGGACTGAACCCCTCAGCGGCTCCCTTCTCCCCACTCCCTGCGTCCAGCAGGAGTGCGGGCAGTAGGTTCGTCCGTCAGGAACCGGCGCCGGGACCGGCAGCGTCCTCCCTCTCTCCCCTCGTGGAGTGCGAGCAAGGGAATCTCATCAGCGCCCTAGGGCGCTTTGAGATTTACCGAGCCAGTGACTGGAGCCCCCCTGCAGAAGGGGAGTTTGATGATGTCCGGCGCTCAGAGCGGCTGGACGTCGTCCAGTCACGGGAGCACGAGTCTCGCATCCGGCCCAATCCGGCTTGGCGAGGGGAGCGACGTCAATCCATGCTCGCATTGGCCCTCCGTCAACGGAGCACTTGGGCGCTGGACTCAGCGCAACGACGTGCAAGAGTCTCCCTGCCAGCTCGGCAGCGCGCAACCGCGCGGCTTGCGTGGGTCGCATGGAAGGCCAGAACGGACCGGTCAGCGCATCAGCGCGAGCTCCAGCGCCTGGCATTCCAAGCTTGGAATGACGTCACCCAGCAGGTCGCCCAACTTCAGGGCCTGTTTGTCAGAGGCAGTCGGCGTCGAGTCGAGTCCGCTTTCGCGGCATGGCGCCAGCGTGTCGTCCAGTCACAGGGTCTGTGGCGCAGGGGCAGTCGACGTCGAGCTGGGGCCGCCTTCATGGCATGGCACCAGCAAACGACGCTCGCCAAGGAGAGGAGCACCTGGTGGGTTGGAGCCCGGAGCCACCGGATGACTCAGATGGGCAGAAGGTGTCTCCGCGAGTGGCGCCGACTCCCCAGGACGACCCCAGTCAGCTCGGACTCGTCCCAGGGAACGAGTGCCCGCCGTCCAGTAAGGAAAGCGGGAACCTCATCCGATGTCAGCTCTTGCTCGGATTCCGACCAGGAGTCTTGGTGGCAAGACATCCGTCGAGGCCTAAAGCGCCTGGGGAAAGACCACCCGCTGTCAGGGGTAATGTGGTTCCAGTTCAAGGACCATGGGCTCTCCGACGACGGCGCTTATCGCCTGGAGATCCACCAGCAGTCAGTCTCCGAGTCCAAGAGATTGATGCAGCAAAAGCGCGAGGACCCTCACAACTCCCTCGGGAGGTGTAGATTCTCTGCCTTTGCCATCAACGTCAGCAGACCAGGGGAGATAGTACGCCGAGGAGTGGACCTCCAGGAGGTAAGGAGAGCGGTCGTCGCGGCCGTCAGAATGAGCGGCCGCACCCGGAAGTCACACAGGGGTCTTAGGAAGTCAGGTACAGCACCTCCGAGTTCCGCAGCCCCCGGTGGGAACTGGTCAAACCGGTTTGCTCCTCTCTCGTCCTCATCGGAGGAAGAGCATCCCGCGGAACCTCCGAGGCCTAGGACTCAGGCGCCTAAGCCGAGCGGCCTCAGTCGCCCGGTGCCTCGCACCCGGAAGCCCAGTCGAGCACCCTCGGCCCCGCACCCCGGTCCGACTTCGTCAGGGGACACGTCGTCGTCCCCGGAGTCCACCTGGAGCAGGAACAGTCAGGACCTGCAAGAGCTGAAGGAAGCCTGGCAGAAGGAGTCTCAAGCTCGGGAGGCAGCTGCCGAGGCTCGCCTGGAACAGCTGTCTCGGCAACTCCAAGAGAGTCAAAGAGCTGTCGAGGAGCGCAGGATCTCCGATCAGCGCGCTGCCGAGGAACGCAGGGCCTCCGAGCAACGCGCTGTCGAAGAGCGCTGAGCTGCAGACCGGCTGGTCGCAGAAGCCCGGGAGACTGCCAGGCAGTTGGCTGTCGACGAGAGCGTCGCTCAGCAGGTAGCTGCTGATGAGCGGCGAGCAGCAGATCGGAGGTCGGCTGATGCCCAGCTAGAGGAGAGGCTGCAGGCGATCATAGAGTCACAAGTCCAAAACCCGATCAAAAGGGCGCAGCAGACGGTTCCAGACCCTTCTTCGTACAGACAGATGCCAGTGGAGTAGCACTAGGGGGTGTACTCATGCAGGATCAGGGACGAGGCTTGCAGCCCCTGGCCTTTGAAAGCCGGCAGTTCTCCAGCGCTGAGCAGAACTATCACGCTGGGGAACGGGAGCTTTGTGCCATCCATCATTGTACCACGGTCACCTGGAGACATTATCTGATTTTTACATCATTTAAGCTCATGGGAGACCACAAACCCCTCCAGTGGCTCTTCGCCCCAGGGAGCTCAGCCGACGTCAGGCTCGCTGGTACGAGGACTTGGTAGAGGTAGGAGTCCATCAGATGGAGCACGTGCCAGGGCGCTGTTTGGTAGTACCGGATGCGCAGTCCCGGCGACCAGACTATCAGGAAATGTCAGCCAGGGAGGGTTTGAAGGAAAAAGGGATTGTGGATCGCGCCACGGATGGGCCCAGAGACTCCGCACCGAAAGGCAAGGGGTCCGAAGAGGACGAGGATCCTACCTCTGTCCTCGGGACAGTGGATCGCGCCACAGATGGACCCAAGTACTCTGAGCCGAAAGGCAAGAGATTCGAAGAGGACGAGGATCCTACATCTGTCTTAGGCGCCACCTTCGAGTATAGTGATTCCGAGGACGAGTCATTCCCTCCCACCAGTCCGGCACCGGTGATTGGTGAGCTTACCCATCTGAATGGGCTCACGTGGGTAGAGACGCCGGCCCTCTGGCTGGACGCAGCTGCCACCCTAGCAGTAGGCGAGAAGTCCTTAAGGGATGCCGAATCGCTAGCAGTCATGACCAGAGCAGACCGAGCTAGGGAACAGGCCGCAGCAGAAGCCCAGAGTCACCCGGAGACAGCAAGAGGAGCACCGGGGACCGACGAGTTCCCCCATCCTGAGACCCAGAGTCATCCGAAGGCAGCATATATATTGATATACATCATGCTTGTTATATGTTGTCTATTGGTATACAGACACACCTGCATGATTAACGTATATCAATTTACTTCAGTGTACTCAATCAGTACGTACATACACAATATACAGTGTACATAAAGTTTACACAATATATAGTATACACAGTAACTATATATAATAGTACTTATCACAGTACTTACACTAATATTTATGTCAGTACATGTTCTAGATATATTGACATTACACTAAATCAGCAAGTGTACATGATCAATGTAAGTGACAATATATCTCATGTATAATGCATAGATACCATTCCACAAACACATGTGCGTGTGGAATGTCAGAGATGGCGATAGATATGGGAGCAGGATAAGACAACATGCTGTAGGGCTGGATGGAGATATCTCCAGACCCGAAGGCAGGATACTGTGCTCATTATAACAGCTGGTAACTGTTGAGCACAATCCATCCACTCTCACATATCGCTGGAGCAACTTCATCTCCTACTTATGCATTTGACAGTTGATTCGGAAACTTGATCACACTTCAATGTATATCTCAGTAAATCTCACAGATTCAGAACTCATCTTGACACTGATGTAGTTGATAGAGATTACTAAACAGGCATCGCTCTGATTATACAAGCATCGCTCTGATTTACTTAGTAACTGGAGGTATCATTTTGATAACCTTCCAGTGCACTGCCATATGCCTAAGTAAATAATAAATCATCTGACATATCACTTAGTGTCTTTAAGTCACTATTGATAAATGATACTATATATTTAGGTCATGGGTTTCAATCAGTAAAACTTATGGGGAAACAGAAACTGTACCGCTAGATCAGAAGCCCGAAAAAGGTGAGCCAGGCCGGGATCGAGCCCGTGACCTCTCGCATACCGGGCGAGCGCTCTGCCGTTGAGCTACTCTGGCTTTTGATGGCGATTCTGGTGCGGTACAGAGTACTGAGTCCCCACGGTGCCACGTAGGCGGCGAAGAGTGAAACACGAAGGATACAACTTTCCCCCAATCTGCCGTTGCGGTGCGCTCTCTGTCGGGGCATCGCGCGGCTTTGTGTGGCGCGACTGTTGGGGGCGCGCGGCCTGTGCGGCGCGATTGTATCCTCCATGACACAACCTCACTCTGAAGTGTCTACGTGGCACAACCACAACCAGCTGCCGGCGTCACACCTGCGCAGTGGAAGCGTGGTGGGCCCATAATCTTATGGGGAAACAGAAACTGTACCGCTACGTAGACCAGAAGTTTATTGGGCGCACCTTACGGTGGGTTAACCCACCGTAAGAGGTTTTCGGAAACCGCATGCTGGTGCTAGCATATTGTGACAACTTGGCAAACCCATGCTTTTTTACACACCTTAGGGGTTATATTAATGCATAGACTTGCAAAAAATACGAGACATATCGTATAGGTGTGTCTTATATACGCCCTAGTACCAAGGGGTCAAGCAGAAAAATGTCCCAAATCCTTACGGTGGGTTAACCCATTTTTCCATCTATGGGTAGATTTTAAGAACGCAGATCGCATCTGGAACATGCATATTAGAATTTTTCTATCATCTATGACACCTAGGGAACCTCTCTTAGATGGGGTTCAGTTATCATCTGATTATAGACGGAATTCTGAGGCGGTTTACACGAGGGGGTATGGCTTGAAAAATGCACTGAATATGTATTTTTCAGGGTGTTTCGTTGTTTTCGCTTGCGGTGGCAAGTTTTTTCTACCCTGTCGGCGATCTAGCGGTATATTTTCCATTTCACATGGTGGATATGAGTCTAAAGGCAATGTGTGTCACGCGTATGACCCGATATAATGCTTCAGAATGATAATAAATAGCTAAGACCTTAGGGCATGGTTAACCCACCGTAACGCCTCGTTACGGTGGGTTACCCCACCGTATCCCCAATAGACAAGAAGCCCGAAAAAGGTGAGCCAGGCCGGGATCGAGCCCGTGACCTCTCGCATACCGGACGAGCGCTCTGCCGTTGAGCTACTCTGGCTTTTGATGGCGATTCTGGTGCGGTACAGAGTACTGAGTCCCCACGGTGCCACGTAGGCGGCGAAGAGTGAAACACGAAGGATACAACTTTCCCCCAATCTGCCGTTGCGGTGCGCTCTCTGTCGGGGCATCGCGCGGCTTTGTGCGGCGCGACTGTTGGGGGCGCGCGGCCTGTGCGGCGCGATTGTATCCTCCATGAAAACCCCCAGATATTGACCATGTACATATCTTCGCGGAAACACCATGAAAAAGATCAATTTCGATTTCATGTGTGCGTAGTGAGATATCTTACAGAGTTGTGAAAGGTGTATACGTCACAGTATATACTGAGACTTATATATATATATATATAGGGATAAGTCTAGATTGGGTGTAGACATTTCATTATAATCAGATTGGGTGTAGGCACTTCATTTTAATCTAGAATGGGTGTAGGCACTTCGTTTAATCTAGATTGGTGTAGGCACTTCACTCTTAATCTAGACTGGGTGTAGGCACTTCATTTTAATCTAGATTGGGTGTAGGCACTTCATTTTGGTCTAGATTGGGTGTAGGCACTTCATTTAATGTGCCATTGGGTGTAGACACAGGAACGTGGGGTACGGGTCGTAATCTTTGTTATTATTTGTTGCTAGAAAATATATTATTTCGCAAATTCAACCGGTAGATATCAACATTCGACCACAATAAACATATCTATCGGTTGAATTTACGAAATAATGTTTTTGTATGCGATGACTAGCGAAAAACTGTACGGAATCGATGTTTGTTGTTATTTGTTGCAAGACAAAACATCATTTCGCAAATTCAACCGGTAGATATCAACATCTAACCACAATGAACATATCTAACGGTTAAAATTGTGAAATAATGTTTTTGAATGCGGTGACAAGCAAAAAACTGTTCGTAATCGATGGTTTTTGGTGTCTGATGCTTAAAAAAACATTATTTTGCAAATCCAACCGGTAGATATGTTCATTGTGGTCAGATGTTGATATCTGACGGTGGAATTTACACGTAATAATGTTCACATGCAATATTATCAATGTAAAATGCAATGCCTTCTAGGCATCAAGGTATGTTGAAATGAAGTCTACACCCAATCTGGATTAAAATGAAATGTCTACACCCAATCTAGATTAAAATGAAGTGCCTACACCCAATCTAGATTAGATGAAATGTCTACACCCAATCTGGATTAAAATGAAGTGCCTACACCCATCTAGATTTAAATGAAGTGCCGACACCCAATCTAGATTTAAATGAAGTGCCTACACCCAATGGGATTATAATGAAATGTCTACACCCAATCTAGACTTATCCCATATATACATATATATATATAAGCCCAAAATGGCAAAAATGGGTAAAAATGCTGTGCGGAAGATTTCAAAAATAAAATTTGAGTCCAATTTTTTCGCGGAATCTCATTTTATACCTATTAAGGTACCCAGGAAAAATAATGCCACATTTCACATCTCGCGTAACACCCTAAATATCTTGTGTGTAACATCTAGGGGTGTGACACACACCTCAGAGTTCACATAATAAATCGTGACGTACTGTGTACAATATTGCTTCTTTCCTTCAAAGAAAAATGCATACTACTCATTTTTTTATATAAGTGTTACTGATACCTCGTAACACCCTAAAATCACTGCATGCGATTAGGGTCACTGTTACCCACACAGCCTGAAATGCCACAAAATATTAGCGAAACACACTGTATTTGGCATTGTAGTCATGCTGAAATCAGCACAATCATGACTAATATTTCGGGCTACATCCCAAGAACTGTAGGGCTGCTTCCTATAAGGATTGCATGCTACCTAGTGGGGTATATAGGCACTTGACAACTGCCTAATGATTGTCACACTTCCTTGAGGGGGGAAGGTGGTGGAATTATATATACATACTTCACCTCCTTATATAATGTACAAACATGATACATGTACAATTATATATATATATATATCACACAACACACATCCAATTTTGAAGGTTTTTGTTGGTGTGGTGTTTGTTTTTTTGATGGTTGTTCCGGCAATAGATGCAGATCCAGCTAATTGGTTCTTTGACATCATGGGTACATATGATGCTTACAGCAGATTTAAAGTCCCACGATGGTTGACTGGTTATGCTGATACACAGACCCGATATGATAATATAGGGTACTTTGATAACATCAGTAGAATGAAACCAGATATGAGCAGATATAGGGATCCAGAAACAGAACCTCAGGATCCAGAAGAGGAGTACACAGAAGATTTTGCACCGCCCATCTTCACAGACCCAGATGATGGTTAGGTACACCCAGCATCAGTTCGAGCGGTACCCACACCTAAGGTGAAAATGAATCCACCAAAGGAATACAGGGTCGGACAGGATGCAGAGGTATGGATAGAGACAGTGGATAGATATTTCCAGTTCACATATCCAGGAGCAACAGACAAGGATCTCATCACAGTTTTTCTTACCTTCCTCCAGAATAACGACAAACATTTCTTTCATGTCGTGGCAAAGTCACCTGATGCCACGTATGAAGAAATCAGGACCACATTCCTCAGGCAGTTCGGGAACCCCCATAAGCAGTCAGTTGCCAAAGAACATTTGATGGCACTGCAACAGGGTAACCAAACATTCTCAGATTATCTACGTACATTTACATCACTGGCTTCGTTAGCAGCAGTGGATCTGGAGGATGTCCTGATAAAGGATCGGTTTGTCAGCAACATGGAATCAGATCTCAGAAAACAGTTCCATCTCAGATTACTCACAGAAAATGAAAGGAATAACATGTCGTGGGCACAAACCACACAGGTACTGCTCGACTTGAACTATGTAGTTCATTCGAAGCAAGCAGAGACCCTACACTATAGGGGTCAAAAGGAGCAGTCAGGTGGTCCAGCCAAAAAGGATAAGGATAAAGGTCGTGGCAACAAGCCATATGACCGTGGCAATCAGAATCAGGCCAATCAGAATTCCCAGAAAAATAAAGGGAAAGGAAAAGGAAAAGGCAAGGGAAAAGGAAAAGGAAAGGGATCAGCGTCATCTTCTTCTTCTCCCAGTCTTGTGAACGTCGTGGTCGTTCAGGTCACATAAAAAAGGATTGCTTTTCCACAAGGACAGCAGATGGGAAACCCATAAAAGGCAATCCTCCAGCTCCTAATCCTCATTGGAATCAGAAAGGAGGACAGCAGCAACAGAATAATCAGGGTGGCAAAAGTGAGTCTAACAAGCTCCTAAAAACAGTCATCACCCTGGTTAAGGAGCTTCAGAATCAGCAGAGCATTAATGCAGCAGTTGCAGCTCCAGCTCCAGCATCAGCTCCAGCTCCTCAGGGAAACTCTCCGGGTACTGCACAGGTACCAGTGATGCGGATACCCCGATAAATCAACCTGGACATGCCAATGAAGCAAGTGGCCGGGTTGAGAGTATCTCAGAAGAAGTCCTATCCAGTCTGACATTACAGTTCCAGCAGATGGACACTCCCTCGGATCACGTCGCACATATGCAATCACAGACAACACAGCTGAAATCACAGAAGAAGCTGTTGTTGTATAAGGGAAACGTATATGGACAGAGTACTCATATTTTGATAGATCCTGGAGCAGTGTCGACAACGGATCCGGGTCCAATCCGAATTCGTAGGACGGATCCAGAAATCTTTCAGGCTTCGACGCTTCGGATCCAGCAATTTGTTTGAATCCGTTCGTATCTGTACCTGTCGGAGCCAACGAAAATCGGGCTTCGTTCGAACGGATACACAAAATTTCAGGATTGTCACGGTATCCGTACTCGAAAATCCAGAAAATGTCTGGATTAGTCTCCGTGGATCCGTTATATTCCATGCTGCCGATCGAAAAGTCAAATGTCAAATCATCAATTGTGATATGAATTTCGATTGTCAAGGGATATAAACTAATCAAAATGTGGGCAAATGTCACGGAATTATCCTCTTAGCACATCTGGGAAAGCAGGGCCATATTGGCAAACACACTAAAGGATGTGGGTTCAAAAATTTTACTTGGCAGGTTTGGATTCGCAGAATCGTCGGAATTGACGGGTTTTTTACGGATCAGGATTCGATGCTTCGAATCCAGTAGAATTTCGGGATCTGCCCGTATCTGTATCTTTCGAAGCCGCTTAAATTGAGGATTCGATAGGTCGGATTCTGATTTGTGTCTGGATCCGGAGCAACGAATCCGGATCCGTTGTCGACACTGTCCTGGAGCCACATCGTCATTCATCGACAGACAATTTGCTACTCAGCTGGGTATATCACCATCAGAAGCATCATCATTCTCAGTGGGGTTGGCTGGAGGAAGCCAATTACCCTGTACATCCTACCTTCCCAATGCTACATTTACGCTGGCTAAGTATAAGGATTCGGTGGACCTATATGTTATTGATATGACACCCTTCACAGTCATCCTGGGACAGGATTGGTTGGAGAGGAGGAATCCACATATTGACTTTCAGTCCAAGAACATGACGTTCCGACCAGGACACACTCTTCAGGTTCCAGTGTTCGCACAGTTCTTTCCAGAGTCGAAGATACTCAGAAATCAGATGGCCTTCCTGAAATGGAACTGGTCAGTGCCACCACGATGAGAAAGCACCTGCGACGTATACGATCCAGTGGGTCGGCTGAAGAAGCCGTAGCTTATCTCTTTTTTCTCGCAGAGGTTGATGGTGAAGTGGCCATGACAGCAACTGACTCAGGCACTACCATGGAAGACCCATAGGTCACAGTAGAACGTGATCGCGTCAGAAAAGACTTTTCAGATATTTTCCAGGAGGATCTTCCAGCTGGCCATAGGCCAGAACGGTTTGAAGGTGGATATCATCGCATCAACATTGAACCTGGGCATAAGCCACCATCACAGCCAGTACGAACTATTCCAGTGCCTATGATGGAGGAGCTCAAACGGCAAATCATCAAATATGTCGAGTTGGGTATCCTTCGTCCATCATCATCACCATATGGGTGCCCAATCATTTTCGCTCTTAAGCCAGGGGGGAAGTGGATGATGTGCTGTGATTATCGAGCCCTTAATAACATCACCATAAAGGACACGTATCCATTGCCACCTCATGATACCCTTCTTGAACAGCTTAAGGGGGCACGCTGGTTCAGCAGATTCGATTTCAACCAGTTTTTCCATCAGATCCATATTCATCCAGACGACATCCATAAGACAGCAATACGAACTAGATATGGTGTCGCGAACTTATGCACGAAGCGTTCACACAAAGCATAACTCTCTAGCCCTACTACTAAACAGTCTTACTTATTGTCAGCACTTCTATAATACTAGCTCGGCTCTGCATATCTTGCCTTATATGTTTGCACAGTTAACTTCTTACTGTATCTGCACAAATTTTCAAAAAAATTGATATCTTCTTTCCTTTCACACTTATGCAAGCTCTTTTTCTCGACAGTCTCTCTCAGGGTCTTGATCTGCGCATCGGTGAGCGTGCCAGCCGCGGACCTGAGCCTCCTTCGGATATTGGCGTTGTGCTGCCGCACAAAATTCTCGCACATGTTGGCGAACTCCGTCCCTCAGGAACTTGGGACGGTCTTCCTCCTTGGTGCCCGTGTAGATGGGCAGAGTACCAAGGTTGACGCGCGTGGAGTCAGTGTACTCCATTTCCTCCTCGAATATTACCAACGGGTCCTGGGCTTGGACCTGCAGCTGCACTGGTGCTTGGGCTTGGACCTGAGGTTGCACTGGTGCTTGGACCTCAGGCTGGCCTCTGGCAGCCCCTTCCTCTTCTTCCAGCTCTGTGAAGTGCTGGCTCACCCGTATCGCTCTCTGGGTGTGTCTCTCTGCCCTTTGCTGCTTCTGACGGTCAGTACTGGACTCCGTTGCTATCTTCTCGGTGGTGAGGAAATGCCGGTGTGAAAGCTCTTTTCACTCCACACTTCCAAGCTTACCAGTACGGATAAGTCCGTCCCTGGCTTCACCTTTCAGTGCTTCGCTCTAAGTAGCAATCACTGTAAGGACAATCTCGTTCATGAATGGTGTGCTGAGTTTTTTCTGTGACTTGGCCCTGGCTTGTACTGCTCCTCTCAGATGCTCAGCAAGGTTGCCTCAACCCTCAGTGTGCCTGGTCAGTACCGTAACTCGGAAGAATGCCAGCATGGGTCAGGTTGTCGCAAAGAACGTTGTCGTGATAATAAACACTGACAACCCTGTTTCGCTCTACGCCTTCAGGCGTACCAGTACGGATGAATCCGTCCCTGGCTCTACCGTTCGGTGCTTCGCTCCAGCAGGATGTCACCCCCCGAAATAGCCCAGCATACCATTCTCAACGCTGCAACCATAGTGGAAAATAGGCACCCGGCTTCGCTCTGATCGCTGTCGCTGTACTTTGCAAGACTGGTGAACTTCGAGTGCCACAACAGTCTGTTTCCCTCAACCTCTTCCAAGGCTTACCAGTACGGAAAAATCCGTCCCTGGCATCACCATTCAGAAGTCTCGTTCTTCAGGACTGCTGTTGCACTCTCAGAATTACAGACGACATGTCTGTAATATGGCCCATTTTTGTTTTGTAAAAGACTGTTAATCACAGTTCTGACGCTATCGCACAAGAGCAAGTTCCACAAAAGTATATCTTTACAAGCAGAAGAATGCTATATCTCATAAATCATATCATAACACTGCTGTTTTCGCGGTCTGAGCGAGTCCTTGCTATTTTCGGAATCACTGTTACGAAGGCAAAACAAAAATGAGCGTCTGCCTCACACTTCCACGCCGCCCTACTTATTCTCACTATCTCTGAATAAGTGTAACACCCGCTTCTCTTTCCGTATTTCTTCACTGTCATAACTCCTCACGCGTACTGTACTGCGCGTGTCATATGTTCGTCACAGAGACTGCTACAGCAAGTGTCACAACCCGGCTAAGGTACACGATAAGCCGTGGTTTGTGACAATGGTTCATACGAGTGGATTGTGATGCCCTTTGGGTTAACTAACGCTCCTGCGACCGCTCTCACACCACTTAGGATTTCTGTTAATAAAGTGTTAAAAAGTGTTAATTATGTGTTAAAAAGTGTTAACGGGTAGGAACTGTTAATAGTGGTGGTATAAATCCCGATGGTAAATAATGATTGGCTTGGGCGAAAGTTAAGGAATTATATAATTTATGTTAACAGAATGTTAACAGAATGTTAAATTAACACAATTTTAACAGAATGTTAACACTTAATCGGAGGGGTGCCGGAGGGAGTTGAAATAGGCCCCCCTCGCGAGATCGTTACACATGTAAGGAATATTAACAGAAAATTAACACTTTTAATAGGAATCATACACGTGGCACTCGGATTAACAGTTTTAATCACATTGACATCTGATAGAGGTTGTTATAGACAACACACACACACACACACACACACATGTGTGTGTGACACTGCTTTGATTCATTTATCAAGCTTTGTCTTAATCTACTTGGAAACTAAAGATATCACTTGATACTCTTTCAATGCACCGCCACATGTCCAAGTAGATGATAGGTTACTGACAAGTTATCACTTAAGTGACTAACTCACTTAAAGTTGATACACCTAATATATATCATTAGGTTTTGGTCCACTTTCCATGGGTTTCAATCAGCAAAACCCATACGTGTGTGTAACCACACATGTTGACCATCACATATTTTCACTAAAATGCCATGAAAAATATCATGTGCAAAATTGAGATAAGTTACACGAGTTCTGTAAGTTGCACATTACACACACACACTGCTATATATATACTGTAGTATATATATATGTGGCCAGGAATGGTGAAAATGGGTAAAATCCCATTGCGGGAGATTTCAAAATTGAAATTTGGACTCCATTTTTTCACGGAATATCATTTTATACCTATGAAGGTACCTGAAAAATATTATGTGCACATTCGTATATCATGTAACACCCTAGAAATCTAGTGTGTAACACCTAGGGGTGTACATAGTGGCTGTAACTAAATGCGTGAAAAACTCACACGCATGATTTCAAAATGAAAAATTGGGTTTGATATTTTTCGCTACTCCAATTATTCATCTATTGATAAATATGCCCAAAATATTACAGCACTTGTAAACACCCTGTAACACCCTTAAAATTACGTGTACGTTACAGGGGTGTAACATACCTCCTAAATACCACGTGATATACAGTGACATATTAAATGCAGTTTTGCTTCAATTTCTTCAAAAAAGGTTCATACTGCTTTAATTTGACATAATTTAGTGTTACTGATATCAAGTAACACCCTAATGTCAATGTAGGTGATAATGGTCAGTCACATATACGATATTGTGTGCCTAAGACAAAATGGCTTGATGTATCTCTTGACTGGATTACTGACCTGCCTATCACCACTAATGGGCACGACAGTATATTTGTGGTAATGTGCCAATTCTCTCATCGTTGTCATCTCATTCCCTTCAGCATGACCTGGACAGCTCAGCATACTGCTTCTATATATATGCAGCATATCTTCAAGCTCCATGGTCTTCCGAGGAACATCATCTCAGATCGAGACCCCAGATTTACTTCTACATTCTGGCAAACACTGTGGAAATCTACTGGTACGAGATTGTCTATGACGTCTTCACACCATCCACGGTCGAATGCAAGCAATGAGAGGAGCCATGCCTTCATTGAGGACATCCTCAGGTATTTTTCAAATTGTTTGATGCATGATTCACCATCCTCTGGTTTATAAACTGATTATATAGTATTTTTCTCCTCAGGTGTTGATGCAACGATACTTCAGCCAATTCGTGGGAGGACAAGTTGCCTCTAGTGGAGTTTGCAATCAACAACACGGTTTCTGCTACGACTGGTTATTCACCATTTTATCTCGACTCGATGGCGCAGCCACTTTCGCCTCATGATCTGGCAATCACTATTCCGCCAGAAGCTCCTGTTCCAATACAGAATGCTATTCGAGATCATTTTGACCACTACTCGGCTGTACATGCCAACGCGGTAGACAACATTTCCCGAGCAGCAGAGATTAGCCAAGCCAGATTCAATAAGACTCGCATGCCCCGGCAATATGCAGTACTAGGGCAAAAGTGTGAGAACAAACACACAGTGAAGCACTACAAGTCAGGTGCTACGCTCGCATATGTCAACCGTGAAACTGTGAAGCTATACACAAGATAATACGATGTGTTATAGCTTCCGCTGAAAGAATGTGATGACAGCCCCTAAGGTGTCAGATGTGGAAATGACAGATGCTATGAACTGTCTGACTACCGAAGTCGATATCGGAGATGGCGCTGATGACAGTGATGAAGTCATAGTAGTCGAACCATATCGGTGATGACACAGATGACGATGACACTGTCGGCGTGCCAAATCCAGCACACCACCTCGAGTGAGGTGGGCAGACCAGAATGAATACACTCATACCAATCTCCAGTCCAGACCAGAAAGAACCACAATCATGCCTGCCAGGGCTGAAAACCCCAAAAAGCTGGACAAAGTCCACACGGTCCTGGCAGGCCTATCAGCTCCCTGTCTCTAGTGCCACTCCTCCACCGGGGGAATAGTATGCTGCTGTGCCCTGAGGGTCCGCACACCGCGGTGCCATGCAGCCGGATGCTTCGTCAGGAATATGACAAGGAGTACCCGAAGGCAGGTCCAAGTCACCCCGTCACCGTCAGACTTACAGACAAGGGAAGATGTAGGGAGGGTCACAGCGGGTGGAGGCAGAGGCTACTGCAGTTTCGCCTACTGCTAGAAGAACTTGGCTTCTACAGTGAAGGAGACCACAGTAAAATCATCCTTAAATGGATCAGGGGTCACAATAATGACAAAGTCCACGACAGAGTGGACCGTACTGCTAAAAGAGCCTCATTCAGAGGGGGCTGTTTTGACATTTCCCGCTACGACCCTGCCGAGGAACTACCCTTCTCATTATTCTTTTTTGAGGTCCCTATTTTAGGCGATATACGTAGTCACATCAGAAGAATTCAACGACTCTCACACTATCATAATTGGAGAACTCTACAATCCCAAGGGAAGCATCTGAGAATGCTCAACGAGAATAACACCGCCCCCACCAAAGATATTTCCAAAATGACACCTAAAGCTTTCACCGCTTCTAGAAGTAGAGAACTCCTGGGTCTTCAAGCCTCTCCTGCACGCTTATTTAAACTGGGGAAAATCGGGTCCGAAAACTGCCCCTACTGCCAACAGAATACAAAATGCACCTTCGAACACATCCAACTTGAATGCCCAGGACATAATGATAGTTTATATAATCTTAGAACAACCCAAGATATCGAACTAAGGAAAATCATCGCTGAAGAAATCTCAGAAAAACCTAAACTACTAAACCCTGGAAAGGGTACCACATACATCAGAACACAACCATCGAAACTTTTTCCACTTGCTGACCTAAGACAAGAAATGAATGAGGAATTATACTTACACGCTCTCCCGGAAGCTAGCATGTACCGTCCATCAAGTTCAAAAAAGAATACCATTGCTGTGACCGCAAAGCCTGAAGTGGACCATGTTAAGGGAACAATTAAATATCCCGAACTCCAATATGTTCAAAAGAAAGAGTTTTGGAAACTTTTGGCTTGGCACCGCCTTTCCAACAAAGCAGTCCCATGCTCACTTGCGGAGTACTCGAATAGGGCACACGATATTCATGAAGCACTCAATGCATGTAAGTTTGAATCAGGAGATCCTAAAAGCTGCTACGCAATCAGAAGAAGCCTCTTAGATATTTTGGTGGATGACAGAAACCTTGACAAAAACGGCTGTGAACTTTTCTCCAACCCACTAAATGCCCACCCTAGAATTTACTCGAGAAGATGCATACCCACCACTAGAATGAAAAAAGCCCTCAGGCCCTTCTGTTATCATGGGAAAATCGGTTTTGATGGTCTCGCTTGGGATGCCTACGTGGACCCGTTAACAGGCATTGGCAGAATAGTTTACGGAAATCCCCCCTTTGATGGAAAGGATAAGGGCAAATCTTCGGCGGTTATGACTACCTTGGAAATGGGACATAAAGCGGCCAACACTGTACCCGGATTTTCAGGAACATGGATTCTTCCACTGTCTCCCAAAAACCAAAAAAGATGGTTTGATAAAGGATTTAAACTTGTTTTCAGATTCCCGCATAACACTATTCCATTTATCCCACATGGTTATTGGACGGGTGATGACCCCTACGTTCTCCCAGGTGGCGGATGCTATAAGGATGATTTTTCGGATGTCGTTATCATAGCTATAGACAGTGCACCAAGCGATACTCAACCAGCCTTTGACTGGAGGCCTACACAGAAAAAGATTGCTAGATGGTTCCTCAATGTCCTCCCTAAGTCCAAAGTCACGGAGAGGAGACTAGAATACACTGGAGTTAGCCCTGATATTTGGAATGAAGTTCTGAACGAAAGGGACAACGTACTCCCTTCTTCGTTGTGCCCATGGCCCACTCAAGACCCCCCCTATCATCAGAATGGTGCTGAGCATTATTATGGCGGTCACCATGACACGACAATCACCAACGTAGCTTCTAAGCCCTTCATTAGCACCGTGAAATGGCCCAAAGCACTTACACTCATGGGGTACCTCCCTCCTCTTTTCGGTACTGTCCTCAACACGATAGGTGTTCCCCGTGGCAAGATTAAACCTCTCCTTAAAAAACTTTCAAGAATCTGTAGGCAACACACCAGAAATAGGCGAGACGTGTTTCTGTTAAACACCCCCACCACCTTAAACACTGACCCGCATACAGTTGACATCTCGAGCGGTGAGACCATGACAGAAACAGAAGCTGTGCAGCAATCAAACGACTTTCTTCAAACCCTTTTGCAGTAATTTTCAAAAGTCTTGCAATATAAGGTGGTTCCCCGTCCCCTAGGGAGGGGGCCCTCCCCCCTCCCCTCCCCCCACCACCCTCTCCCCCGCCCACCTTGACCCCCTTCCTCAACGTCTCCAAATACCCCCTTAATTCTTCGACTTCCCTCCCCACCGCTCAGATTCAGCCACCCCTCCACTCACCCGGCCATGGCTGCTTCTCCACCTTCTAGAGTTTTTTGCTTAGCACCTAGCTTTTTCTCTAGATGTCACCCTGCTGAAAAGTGGGCTGAGCCCCTTTGTGGGCGCGCTATAGTAGAGGGAGTAGCCCCTAGTGTTTTCACTAGCCTGCTTTGCAGGGTTACCGCACTCTCAGGACTTTGTCCCTTCTGCTAGCGTAAATGTTTTATTATTATTATTATTATTATTATTATTAGGCTCTCACGTACGAGACAGGTGCCGGTCACGGGTCCCCGAAGGGTACATAAGGTCGTAGGAGTCAAGGTACGGCATGCAACATTCACATAACAGGTTTTGTGCATGCTTGCTAAACCTCTAGGCTAACTGTCATCATCGGTTGGCTGTATTCTGCACATATTTTCAAAACCAAATCATAATATATCTGCAACAAAGTACCTGCAACAAAGTACCTGCAAAGCACAGTCAGATACAAAACCCAAAACAGGACAAAACAGAGGGTACTCACAGTCAGATCATGCTGCTGCTTTCTGAGTAGGCCTCCATGTCGAAAATCCAAAAGATCTGGCAGCCTGAATCACTGCCTTTTGCATATCCATGTAGCTGTCAAAGAGCATGTTGAAGTAGGGCACAGTGTTCTTGGTGGGAGGAACCGGCTTGGTGTAGGGGTCAGCCAGGTTCTTCTCCGAAGGTACCCTCCAGCATATGATCCAGCCCAGTCTGACAAAGTCTCTGAGCATATGGAATCTTACCAGAACATGCTTGATCTTTTGAGATAACGGGATGTTCTCAGCAATAGATCTGCATGCATCATTATCCAGGAGTAGAGGAACTGGAAGCTCCAATCTGGGGCAGGTTGCTGAGGCTGGAAGGTATTCTGTGCTTCTCATATTCTGATAGTCCACTGGCCTGCGGTCTGATTCTGTATAAATCTCGAGTTCATCTGTCACTGACTTGCCATCTGGCCTGACACCACCGACTCCTGTACCCGTAGGTGTAGTGTAGTCCAGGAGTTTAGCCAGGAGAGTGCCCGGCTGTAACCCAGGGTAGCTGAATGCAATGTCAGTGGCGACCCTCTCTGCTTCAGTGATCTCAGAATCAAGTCCAGTAGTAGAGGGTGGTTGTCCCTGAATAGGGTGTTGGATATAGCCGAATATTTCTGTCAGCATAAACATGAGAGATACCACCCGCTGAGCCGCAGTAGATGCTGCAACATATTCTGAACCCGTAGAAGATGTTTCTGTGATAGTCTGTCTGACTGTACCATACTGTAGAATCATGCCACAGAAGAATATCACCATGCCAGAGTATGATCTAGCTGAGTTTTCCAGGTCTCTGGCCAGGTCAGCATCGGAGTACACAAACAGTGTGAGCACACGTGCTGGCCTCTCAGGGTAATAGAAGGCCATCCTGTAGTGTGCCGTGCAGTCCAAATACTGTGCAATTCTGATAAGAGCCTTCATTGATTCCTCTGAGGGACAGGCCACAAACTGTGATAGGTAGATAACTGCATAGTAGATATCTGGCCGTGAAGTCCTGCTGTGCCAGAGCAGAGACCCAAGGATAGACCGATAGGGCTTTACCAGAGTGAGGTCAGGGTCTGCTGGTTTCGATATCACAAGTGTAGAGTCCATGGGTGTACGGAAGGGTCTCTCGGGTATGTTGTTAGCTGTCATAAGGTCCTTAATTTGTCGAGATTGATTGAGGTACACCCCCTGGTCATCATGCTGTACTGTCATCTGAAGGATAGAGGATATAGGACCCAAGTGTTTGGCCTTAAAGGTTGCTCTGAAAGCAGTCCAGAAGGCCCTCTCAAGGGCCGTGGAACAGGCCATACCAAAGTCATCCACATATACCACACACATAGCCTTAACCGTAGGCGTGTAGATGAAATAGATACAGGCATCATGTGTAGACTGCCTGAATGATTGTCCCATGTATTTGAAACTGAGCATAAACTGTTTAACCATCCTCTGCCATGATGCACCGGCAATCTTGAGACCGTACAGCGCATATGAGAGTAATGAATAGCTGTAGCCCTTAAAGGTATAGCCAGAGGGAAACTGAATCCACACGGGGAACTCAAGCTTAGCATGCATAAAGGCTTGAGACACGTCCAGATGTGACACCACCAGCTGGAATAGAGCTGCAAATATGAATAGCAGTCTGAAAGCTGATACCTCTGGGGTAGCTGAAGAGGTCTCCCACGGAAGGTAGCCTGTAGTTCTGCTGCCGTCACCAGCCATACGGGCTTTAAATATCTGATAGGGTTTGCCTGCCCCAGTAGGGTCAGGTTTGAATGGCATAGACAGTACAAATAGTGTAGTAACGTACTGTGCACTAGCCGGAGGTGTTCCCAGCTTGAGCTTCTCCTGATTAACCATATCACCAACCTCCTGATCCATAGCTTTTAGCCAGTCTTCAGACTGTGGTGAGGATAGGGCCTGTTTGACACCGTGAGGTAGTTTAATCTCTGGTGCCGAGACCTCAAGCATATGGGTAATAGTAGAGGTAGGAGCATCAGAGAGAAACTGCTCCATGCTGCTGAAACTGCCAAACATGTATTCTGCTCTGAGGTCACTGCTGAGGGTGTCAGAGAAGGGCAGGTAAGCTGCTGAATGGGTGGATGGAAAGATAATTAGGTTGGCCGGGAGATCAATGTGCCAGCCAGCCGGCTCGTCGAAGCAGGGCTCCAGGATAACACCGTAGGGTCTCCTGTTGCCTCTGTGGGTGGAGATGAGAAGTGCACTGTAGATAGGTGCCCTGATTGTCTGACGAGCCTTCACAATAGTCCAGATAGGGTAGTGTTCATTAATGCCATTTAGCTTTCTGTAGCAGTCCAGATAGTGCAGTAGGTCCCGATAGTGTTGACCATCTGATGTCTGTGATACATATCTGACTGCCATAGTCCAGGTAACTGTGCCATCTGTCTGAATGAGTTGAACACATGCGTGTGACTCCTCTCCGTCAAAGAAAGAACCAATGCCATGAATCCTCGATCCTGCTGTGTCAAAGCTGTCACTGAATGGCTGTGGTCTGTCATAGGATGCATCAAACTCCCGCTCTGCCTGATGTGGGTCTGGAAAGGAGCCCAATATCTCTCCCATGTCCTGATGATTATGAATCCAGTGAGGCTTGCCAGCATAGTGTACCATATTAGTCTCAATATCCAAGATCTTATATGTCAGAGAGCTGACTGATACACCAACAAGACGACCTGACCAGGCCGCCCGCTGGGACTTCCTAGACATGCCAGGCTGTCTGGAGTTTCTCTGTTGCTGAGACATAATGACATATATAGCAGTTTTGGCCGAAGGCCTTCAGTTTTGCATAGCCATAGTGGTAGCCTCTGATCTGATGAAATGGTGTTGTAGAGATGTTCTTGTGAGTAGAGAGGTTCCATATGAAGCCAGCATGGGTGGCAGCCAGAGGCCAGTAGTCCTCGGGCATGCCAGCTGCCAGAAGTAATGCCTTAGCCATGTCGGATATCTTGCCAATGGCATTCTCTGCATGAGGGTTGTCTGTATGTACTGTAGGTGATGACTTCTGGTGTAATATACGATGCTTCTGATAGAAAGCCACACACTGGGGGTCACCCATCTCTGGAGCACAGTCTGTACGGAGTGTAATGGACTGTGGTGCATACCCCATTGCATGTAAGCTGCCGTAGAAATGAACCAGACAGGTGTAGTATTCTGATTTCTGAACGAAGGTGTACACAAATATGAACCTGCTGACATAGTCAATGAACTGACATCGGTACAGGTGGCCGTTGTAGCCAGCTGGGGTAATAGGTCCCGTCATGTCAGCAGCCCACTTCTGGCCGGGCTGTATGGCCACTGATCTCAGCTGGTCATGGTGTCCACAGGGCTTCTGCTTCAGCTTACTTGTACAGCATACTGCACAGAACTGAGAGCAGGTCGGCATAGCTGCTATAGCTCGCCTAGACAGCAGAGGCCGACCGAGCTGGATGCCAGGCAGGTCGTAGAGCTTAAGCAGACTGGCTGTAGAGCCGTGACCCATGACTGCATGGAACTCCACAAAGGGACTGACCCGAACAGGTGTGTTTCTGTTCCTGAACAGGATACAGAATTACAGATCTCAAAGGGAGTGCCATCAATGAATACTCTGTCAGGTCCGCCATCTGAGCCAGCCGGTGTCAGTGGGTGACTGGAAGCATATGTGTGCTTCCGAGAGAAACTGAATATTCTCTTACTGCCTTTAGGATAGATGTACGTAGCACCTCCATAGTACATGTCTTGTGCCATAGCTGGTGTTGTGGCATATACGGGACAATCCAGAAGTGGGTGGTATTATGCGGGTCAAGGAGAAAGTCATGGTTGCCCTTAGTTAGCATTCTGTCAATCATACTGATACTGAAGGGAGTGTTGACATAGAAGAACTGACCCGTCCACTGCTTGGTGTGACAATCATCTGAAATGGACCAGTGCTCAAGAGCCGGATGATTGTTACCCTCTCCAACAGGCAGAGAGTCTCCATACATAGACACATCAAAAGCCGGAGTACCAAGTTTAGCTGTAGCTGTAGGAGAGCCGTGAGTAGTAGCCCATTTAGTATACTCGCTATTACTCCACTGCCAGTCTGATGAGTCTCCCGTGCGGGTTCTGACAGATGCTGAGCCGAAGTGGTGAGTATGTGGGTGTTGTGGCTCATCCCAGAGGTAATCCACCTGATTGTCTGTGATACGGTATGTCCTGCCTGAGTCCAAGTGAGTATAAGTCATGCTGATGAAGTCTGGAGAACTGAAGCCGTGTCTGAGCATAACCCGGGTAGATAGGAGGGTCCTGGCGCCTTCTTTGAAGTGGCAGCCAGGGATAGAGTACTCGGCTATCTCCCCTGATAGTATCTCACGACCGTACAGGTGTAGTGTGCAGGTCCCGTCAGTTCGGGATACAGGACCCGTCATCACCGTGGAGAAACCAATGGTGGAGGAGGTATCCAAGGCTGAGATCCTGGACCTGGTGCCTGTGATATTCCCAGTGGCACCAGAGTCTACAACAATGCCATCGCCGTCCCGTGATAGTGCATAGGCCGAGACAACCGGGCTACAGGTGAACACTGGCCCAGGCGGTGGTGTGCCGTGTGCTGTCCAAGTGAAGCCGAGCCACCAAGACATGTGCACCACGGCACCACCGACGGTGATCATGCGATCTGCCAGGTGTGAGGTGGTCTCGAGGACACTGCCAGTCTGATGCCAAGCCACTGAGCCAACACCACCGACACCTCTGTCCACTGTACTGTCGCCTGATATTGACTGGAAGTCCATGAAGAATAGGAATAGACACTGAATGATAATAGCCAGAAAGGTTGTCAGGGTTAGAGCCGTGAGGTGTCGGGACCGCCTGCGGCGGCCCTCACTGTCTGCTGTCATAGTTGACCGGAATAGCTGTATTTGTGAAGCGGCATCGGGCGGCATACCCGAGCTGGTGAACTGGCCGTGGTCACTGTGAGGGTCTCCTGTGCCAGGTCCAGAGGAAGAGTGTCCAGCCCCAGAATCTGACCATTCCCAATCACAAGAACCACTGTTCCCATTGTTACCAGCCCAAGTGCCACCATCAGAGCCCCAATCATACAGTATCCCCGTCCCCGTCCCCTGGGCCCCTCCCCGTGGGCCCCCAGGTGACAGCAGTCTCAGTCCGTCCGAGGCATCCTCCTGTCCCTGAAGCAAGCTCACATCTGCCATGGCACAGCCCAGGAAGCCGAGGACAACAAGTGTGGAGACGAGGGCATGTCTGTAGAAGGGTACACCACCCCTACCTACACCCCTACGCAGGGCAGGTCCAGTGACGGGCGGTGGAGGGTCATAGTACTGTCCTTCCCCTGAGCCACGGGGCTCAGGGCTGTCGGGCTCGTCCGAGGCCTCGACTACGGACCCCGCAGACACCCCGTGTCCGCTGGCAGGGAGGTCCATAGCCGTGGCATATAGTCCAGCTCCTGCGGTGACAGAGCACGGGCCAGAGCTGGGAGGGAAGGGCACTACCGGAGGCGGTGCTCGTGGTACCCTCGAAGTCGTTGCGGCCGAAGCCGGCAGGGTGTCGTACCACTGGGTGGGCTGGGTGTGATCCTCACACCACAGCCTGTCCCAGTGGTCCTGCTCCCTGTCGGTGAGGCCGGGAGGAGTAACAACCTTTGAAACCCGTGAGGGAAGGGACCGCCGAAGCTCCACGGAAGGGCCGGGCTCCGGTCCAGCCACAGACTCCAGCTGTGAGCTCCAAGACCTCGGCCCCCAAGCCCTTCCTTCCTCCCGGGTCTCACTGAGATGTTGTTCGGTCATTGACTGAAACCGAAGGTCACCTGCCAACACCATGTCAGCGAACAACCCGGAGCTAGGCTCCAGGGGTGTCTCGTGTGCGAAGAGCGCTGACACGGGGTGCATACAGGTGTCTCCATGCTCGGCATCGTCCGGAGTGTCACCCGATAACGGTGCGGCAGGATCCAACGTCTGAGCGGTCCCGTCTAACACCACACCTGCGTCGAGATGCGATTGAGTAGACGCAGGCTGTGGGTCACACGGTGAGCATGTGATGCTCGGGTCCGCACGGTAGAACGACGAAAGATCAAGCGGTGTCACGGCAGCGGCAGAGTCCATGCGGGCATCGACCGGTGGGGTTGGTGTGGTGTCACGATCGACACCACCCACCCCGAAGCTGCCAAAATGAACTCTCCCTAGAGAAAGGGAAGAGTACGGCTCCTGAAGATCTTGCTCATCGTAGCCCGCCTCTTCCCCTGCATAGCAAAAGGCTTGAAACTTTGCGGAAGCCTTTCTCTGGAGTCGATCCCATTCCTCATGTTGTTCCTGAGTGTAGGATTCAAGCTCCCAAGCATCCCACTCAGAGTCAGTCCACTCCTGTGGTGCCCAAGCGGGTGCATGAGAGGCCTCATCCCCCTGGGTGAGGTAGGCGGCAAAGGACAGGGAGCCGTCGTCCGGGTACGTGCACACCGACTCCGATGAGTCACAAATGTCTGGTGTGCCGTGCTCCCAACAGACTGCCTGAAAGGCCTCCTCCGAGTGCTCGTAAGCTGCCTGATAGCGAGCTGCCAGAACATCGGTGAAGGCCCCTTCGGCTAGAGCCTCGGGGTCAAGCCGCATGGAGTGTGCCGCCAGGTGCTGCATGTGTGTGCAATCTGCCTGGCGGTGCCTCCCACCGCAGGACCAACAGTTGCCGTAGAACTGTTTGGAACCCGGGTGGAAGGTGACCCGGGGCTTCTGCTTCTGCCCCTTGCCCTTCTTGCCTTTGCCTTTCCCCTTCCTGCGGATTCCCTGCGGCCAATTCCCCCCCTTCGGCAAGGGGGAGGCAGCGAAACGGAAATTCTTCCCCTTCCCCTTAAAGGGGTGGAAAGACCGTCCAGGATAGTAAACATCACGCGGGCGGGTAGGGCGTAGGTCAGGGGCTCCCCTGGGGTCCAGACCGCCACGTTCACCGTGGCGGTGCCCTGCATCATTGTAAAATGCGCTTGTCAGTTGCTTCGCTTTCCCTAGTGTGTTGTAGACCCGCTGAATCGCGAGTCCACAGCTCACTAGGGTCAGCTCTGCCTGTGTTTTGACCTTTTCAATCGCGTAGTCCTCGTGCACCTGTTTCTAGGTGACGGGACATGTACGACGAAGGAACAAACGTACAGCATCCTCCCTCGAGATGTCGAGGCTGGAGTGTTGCCCCAAGTCCGTCGCAGCGTTACTGACAGCGTCAGTGAAAGCTTTGATGAACTGTTTGGGGTTCACACCTGCCGGGACCTCTACTGTGGGGGTAAAGATGAAGTCAGTCTTGTCAAAATCCTCCAGGTCAGGCATCACGTCCCTGACTAAGGCAGTTAAAATAACCTTGCCGTCGTCAGGGAAGTAACGATGTGCTTCCCGCACTGAAGCGAGCGCTGGACCGCCACAGAGATACTCCAACAACTCCTTGAGGAGTTTGTTTGCGTTGGGCATCACTGTGGCGGTGACGTCGCCGCCAGCCGGAAAGCATGTACGTAAAGGAAGTTAAACCGTGTGAGGCGCGAGGTAAGCTCCTCAACGAGGGAGTCAAGTAGTGAGCGAGCATTAGACTCGTCACCACAAAACCTCCACTCGTCGATGGCGTCCCCTTTGCCACACAGCTTCAATTTAATGCCCCTTACAAGCGCCTCAATCTTCTGGCGGTCATCCAGGAAAGCTGCTGACTCAGAATCAAACTTCTTTTCAGCCGCTGATTGTTGAGACGAAGCTGCCACTGGTGTGGGCACCAGTTGATCAAATTGCAATTGTCTCTTCGAGGCACCAGCTGGGTGCGCTCTCAACCTTGCTGGAGCCATCATCTGATACGGTGTAGAGGCCATGTTGAAATTTTACAGTCGCGGTGATTGAGCGTTAGTCAAGAAAATCCAAGAATTCAAAATGTTCGGTGATCAAGGTTCTAAAAAATGTACTACAAAGTTCTCAGCAAGAGAAAACAAATTTACACTTGAACAATCTATAAAAATAAGGGCAGGGGCTTAAAATGCGGGGTCAAAGGTTCAGATCTTACAGCCACGGAATAGGGTAGGGTAAGAGAGGGTGGCGATCGTGTCGTGAGGCTTGATTTCGACGCGCGTTCTGCTTCGGAGACTGCGGCTAGCTAGACCGGTCCATCTTAATCCTAGGCAATTGTGCTCACGAACGGAAAATCATCCTCTCTCTCACTCTACCCCTTCCGTGACTAGTGCGTCCTAGAACCTCATGGCCCGATCTTCAGCCCCGAGCCCCTATAAGGCTTTAGCCAGCCATAATTGGCGGTTTTAACTAACCACCTTAGGCCGGTGGTGGGCGCAAACCTGTGAGAACAAACACACAGTGAAGCACTGCAAGTCAGGTGCTACGCTCGCATTTGTCAACCGTGAAACTGTGAAGCTATACACAAGATAATACGATGTGTTATAGCTTCCGCTGAAAGAATGTGATGACAGCCCCTAAGGTGTCAGATGTGGAAATGACAGATGCTATGAACTGTCTGACTACCGAAGTCGATATCGGAGATGGCGCTGATGACAGTGATGAAGTCATAGTAGTCGAACCATATCGGTGATGACACAGATGACGATGACACTGTCGGCGTGCCAAATCCAGCAAAAAGGTTCTTCTACGGACCGAGTTTATCCAATGGACTGGTTTGACAGAGGCAGGCAGACACTTTAAGCAGCCATACATTGGGCCGTTTACCATATCTAAAGTGCTCAGCCATAGACGTGCTTATGAGTTAGATTTCGGGGATCTCGATATTCGTATCCATCCGGTTCAGCCCGTATCTAGAATAGAGCTGTATAATGACTCGATTCAAGCACCTTTGCCTCTGCCACAGATGATCACCGAAGAAGGGCAACCACTGTTTGAGATATCACACATACTCTCAGATAAGATCACTAGAGGTGTCAAGTACTATTTAGTGCGATATGCAGGCTACGGCCCTGAGCATGACACCTGGGTCAAAGCCACAGAGCTGACCAATGCAGCAGATAGACATGATAGCTGCCTATGAAGGCTAACATTATATTAAGCCTAGTGCCCTTACTTCTTGTAATATATATACTAATACATGTCGATCATCTATATACCTTGCTCTTAACCCCTAAGCTGCTATGTGTTGCGATATCGCAACAAACACTCAAACTTGATTTTCTCAGCGGGAAATTAGTCAAATTCGCTTTTGAAGACAGTTCTGAAAAGCTCTCAATCAGCCACATGCAACCATGTACTCGAGCGCAGCTAAATTATTTCAATGCTCGAAGTATTCACCGAGACGTACTCGATTTCAACTACAAAATAACGCGTCGCGCGTAGGGCAGTCATAAAAGGTGTTACATAGCCCTAACGGTAACAAGCAGCCCCCAAAACATGTACAGTACTTGGCGAGAGTGTTACTTGAGGTCTAGGGTCAGAATTAGGGCTTCAACTATCAAAACAACACGTGAGTCCATTAAACGTTTCGTTGAAATTCACGTCGTTGATACTCCGTGTCATTCAATTTGAACGTCATCATACAACCCGCCTTGAACGTACCTTTCCGACACTATTTTCAAAAATGCATTCAGGCAAGAATTCACGTAGTTGTCGCGAGAAACGTGCAATTTTCAAAGACCGAAAATTCCGTTCGCAGCTTAGGGGTTAATGTTTTGTCATTATGTTGCATTGAAGCAGGAAATTGATCTTTCCTTGCTAAAGGTGTAGTGAGCCTTGTACAAAATCATACCCTTGCACAGATACGCATACATGCGGGTACCATATCTGTGGATAAATAAAAACTGCTATGCTACCTTTGCCAGACCGTGGTTTGTCATTCGGATCTTATGGCCAGTAATCCGAGCTACCGGATACTGAGGTGGACGGAGTTGTGATCCTGAGTTATGCTTGACACACATAACTAAAACGAATTTCACATTAGTACGTTGTCGAATCCAATCTATGAAATGTTCGTCAAAGCGCGCGTACCGGACCAAATATTGAGGAGTTGAGCAGACCGGGTGCAGGATTATAAATCCAATCTCGTTAAGCAGGGCCACTCCGTTTGCATTAAAACAAGCCCCAAAAATCGGGCTCCCCATGCCGCCTGTGAACCTCCATAGTAGCTTCAGGAGGGGAGGAAGGGTTGGGTGCACTATATAAGGCCGTGGAAACATGTACCCAATGGGTTTTCGTCGATCGGCAAGCGCAAATATCTATCCGTAACGTAAACCTCGGAAGATACCTTGAATCGTCACTCTGAAATACGATACGCAATTCATGGGGGCTACATCCTAAGAACTGTAGGGCTAAATGCCTAAGGTGAGGGTTTAAAGTGGACTCAGTTCCCCCCATATCCTAAAACACCTTGAGGGACGCCTCATCGGTGTAAGAAGACTGGTACCAGCACAACAACAAAGACATCAAAGACATATACAAAGGTATGCACCCTATATTGTGAGGTCACAACTCTTTTAAGAGGGGAGATCTGTCAGGGTTATGACCGATGATATATGTGTCACACATGTCATACGTATCATACCTGTCATACATGTCATACCATGTCATGTCATGTCGTGTCGTGTCATATGT
This sequence comes from Cymbomonas tetramitiformis, assembly GCA_001247695.2. Taxonomy (NCBI): domain Eukaryota; kingdom Viridiplantae; phylum Chlorophyta; class Pyramimonadophyceae; order Pyramimonadales; family Pyramimonadaceae; genus Cymbomonas; species Cymbomonas tetramitiformis. Next base: position 56,866 of record LGRX02006436.1, read on the forward strand.
TATAATGACATACAGTCGTCAGTACGGTCGACTGTGACATGTACAGTCATCATTTCTGTCATCCACTTAAGGTGAGTGACACCTGTCATCGAAAGGCCAGGTACTGGCATTGAGATGGCGAAGCAAGATGAGTCTTGAAGAACCGAAGCGTTCCGAGAAGACGATGTCTTCGCTTCTAGCATGAATTGAACAGCATGCGGGTATCACATGGCTTATTCGATCAGCCGATACAGTTGTTCACCCAATGTCATCGGGTTCACAACCCAATTGTGGTAGCACTTGAGGAGTGCGGTGGCATTGCGGTATATGAGGTAGCATTGAGCTACAGCAGCACTTCTGGAGAAGCGTCTGCACTCATACCCACATATACTCTGCGCGTGCTGTTATCGTTCAATAATAGCCGTGCTATCATATCGCTCACATAGCGATCCCTAAGACATGTTTTGCTGAAATGGCCGGAGTCCGCTGCTTCACGACGAAGCTGCCGGCAGCAAGGTCCTCGTAGTCGTCGGTGTCGTAGCCAGCGAGGTCAACCGGTGCGATGGCGGCGTGATTGCCGGTTTGAACGAACCCAACGAACTCTGTGCCCGGAGGCACTGCGTGATTGACAGAGTTGAGTCGTCGTAAGGGTATCGTGGATGGGGTTGCACGGTGGACAGTGAAATTGGGTTTGTGAATACGAGAAGAATGAGTACCAGATGTCCGGGGTGTGATAATATGACACTATGACAGTATGAGAGTACAGTAGTATGACAGTGTTGTATGACAATCATGGCGACACTTGGTCAGATCATCGCACTATGGTCGAATTCGGGTTCGTAATGAAGAGACGATGAAAATGGGTATCAGATGTCTGGGGGTTGATAACATGACCAAGGTTGGCAATTCAGATTCAGAATCGAAATTCAGAGTTCAGATCGGAATTCAAATCGTAACGTAATTCAGACAAATTCAGACAAATTCAGATGAAAATACGTTTAAAGCCTGTTAGAGCCATAATAACAACCACACGAGGCGCGCGGCACGAGCCTGGCACGTAGGGACCTGCGACAAGCCCCGAGGGACCTTCCATAAGCCTTGAGGGAGCAGAGATCCCGTGGTGAAATGGCTTGAGCTGAATTGTATGAGCTGTGGGTTTAGGGTTTAAGGGTTTACACAAACCCTAAAGCCCTAGGTTTAAGGGTTTAAACAGACCCTAAAACCCTAAACATAAACCCCTAAACACGGTAGTAGGTGTGCTTGTCGATGAAAACCCAAATTCGAAACCCTAATTTCGAAACCCTATTTCACGGGGCGGGGTGGGGTTTAAATCATAAAACCCTAAATACATCCTAAACCCTTAACCGATCTCAAGGGGAGAGGGGGGTTGAAACCTAAAACCCTAAAACCTAAATAAACCATAAACCCTAAACCTACCTCCGACGCTCCGACCCCCATCCCCCAGTGTTGTAGTGTCGCGGAGCCTCAAAGATCTCCGCAGGTCTCCAAAGTGTGATTATAGGCCGCGTCACAAGTCCCGAAATATCATCCTATGGGTCATGTTGACATCCTAGCATGTTGGGGTACCCTTGGGTGCACTCAATTCGTCGTATATCGAGGTGGGAATGGCCTCTTAGATGAATACCATGTCCGTTGCAGAGCCTCGGAGACGTCCGGAGGAGCAGACGCGGTCTCCAAAGTGTGACCAGAGGCCGTGGCAAGTCCCGAAAGAACGTTTATGGGTCATGCTGACATCCTAACATGGTGGGGTGCCCTGGGTGCACTCAATTCGTCGTATCGAGGCGGGAATGGCCTCTTAGATGAATACCAGGTCGGCTGCAGAGCCTCAAAGACTCCAGAGGTCTCCACAATGTGACAAGAGGCCGTGGTAAGTCCCAAAATATCGTTTATGGGTCATGATGGCATCCTAACATGTCGGGGTGCCCTTGGCGCCTTGGGTGCATTCAATTCGTCGCATCGAGGCGGGAATGGCCTCTTAGATGAATACGCCACTCATATTCAAACATATTCAGACATATTCAGACAATTACGTTCAGTTCAGACCATTCAGATCGGAATTCGGATCGGAATTCAGACTACTTGCCAACCTTGAATATGACCCGATGGCGGCATGACAGCATGACAGTATGACAATATTGCTGAATATATCAGTTGGATTGTATATTCACTGTGTGTCAGATAATCAGAATAATCGGATAACAAAAGAGTGAGGACTTCCCGTTATATGTTCGGGTTCTAGGGTTCCGGGACCGGTGACAGTCATACACCCTAACTATAGGAATGACAGTCGGGGCGTCACTTCCAGCACACCACCGAGGGTGGTGACTGGCAAACTAGGTGGTCACGGAACTGAAACAAACACCTACTCAGCTTCGGTGGAAATAAGCATCCTACAGGAGAACCTGTCCTTTCTGGCAGGGCAACTCCTGAAACTAGCAGTTAGCGAGGCATACTGCAGAATACAGATACAGTTAAAACCCTAAATTCAGCCCATCTTGGGGCAACCTGAACCAACAGTATCTCAATCCGGAGGCAGGCTAATCCAATCCCGCCAGCTCTAGCCACGTCGATAGTGTCCGGGAGAGCCGGTGCCACTGTTACAGCGCCCAGGAGAGCTGGTACCACTGTTGGACAAATCATGCGTAGAGCAAAATGAGAAAGTTGAGAATGTGCCGATGTTTCCGTAGTTAGTTGCACCGTGTGCAACCAGCCGGTCCTGTGCTCGATTGAAGAAGAAGGTGCATCCCCGTTCCCCCCGCCCCAGGTGGGTGGTACATAGACCGGCGACGGTGGAGCACCACCTGGCGAGGGCGGCACGGTGACAATCGGAGCCGCTACGGGCGGTTGCGAGGGACCCGGGTACCACGTCCAAAGGGTACCGAGGTAACCTCCATGGTCGTTAGGGTACCATCCCTCCGGCCGCCAATAGAGCGCCGGCGGGACGGCCGTGGGCGATAGCACACCAGCACCACCGACCTCGTCGCCGATGTGCTCCGGTGTCGCTGACGATTCATGCGTGGAGTGATCCTGGGTAGACATAGCAGTTGCACAAACAAAGAGTAGCATGCAGACTGCGAGGGATGTAAGGGCGGAGAACCCAAAACCCATCGGCGGTCTGCCGCACCCCAAAGCCTGCCGTGTTGGTGGAAGACCTCCGTCGCCATCCTCGGAGTCCCCCCCGCCACCGTAACAGAGCCCACGGTCGCGACGGGGCCCATGCAGTGCATCGTAAGGGTCAGCTCCGGCCCAGCCAGGTCCAAATTGACCGCGAACTTGTCCATGAAGGACACGCGTGCGGCTCGTGTGCGTGCAACGCGCTGACGGGGTACATCTCCTCGTCGGACACCACCGACTGCGGAGCGGTAGGCGGTGCTGGCGGCGGCGGCACGGCCGGAGCGTCGTCATGCGCGTTGTCGTGGACCTTGAAGTTGTTGACGTTCATAGCACCACCAACCGCGCAGACCCCGAAGCGGGTGTCAGCGGGTTGGCAACATACAGCACATTCATTCCATATTTTAGAAGGAAATTTCGTATAAATGTACGGAGTGTCATTTGACCGTAACGTCACAGTAAATCGAGCTGTTCGCTTTTAACAGTGTGGTTTACATGGTAAAGGCGAATTACCCGGAAAACGTCGTGTTTGCGCTTTTGCGACCATGACAGCGCATCCGAAGGATGAAGCAGGATATGGTACCGACCAATTAGGATATGGTACAGACCAATTGGACCTTCCGAGTCGACGTACGGTGAGCTTTTTTCCCCATTCGCACCTGACACGTAGGACTGCGGGGATGGGCGCTTAAGCGGATGATGCCGCGGGGCCAGAAACAAGGTAAAATCAACCTGATGCTTAAAAAGCTCACCGTAGGTACTCTTTATATGTGATATATATATATGGTATATGTATGCCCTGTGGCCAAGTGCTGTGCGCATGCGCTCTCATTTTGATGCATGGGTTTGGGTACGGAATGCCTTTGGGTTTGGGTTTGCGGAGAGCGCTGAAATCTGCAGCCAAACTTTTTATGTATATGAAACGTATATGAAACGTATCGTATGCCTTGTACTATGCGTGCTTAACGGACGTTAAGCAAGCACGGTACTATGGTCGCGTCAAGGAATGTATATGTACCATTCCTTGACGCGGCCATCAAGGGAAGTCGCGTAGCTCCCAAGTACTGTTCATCCGCTCAAGCGACATGAACAAACCTGGGAGCCTAGAAACACCCTTGCATACTATGCGTGATACATGGCGCGTGAACACACGTTTATGATCACGTGTGTTCGTGCGGTGGGTTGTGCGGATGGCTACCCCTCCCGTGATCATCTTCGCGCAAATGAGCCGAAGATGATCTCGCGAAGGTAGACATGCGTTTGCAAGTGTAGTATGTATGCATATATGCAATTGTGATATGCTGTATGGTATGCAGTGCAATGATATGTGATAAAAAATACACCGCTGCTGCTGACCCAGGTCCGCCGCAGCGGTGTATTTTGAGCTGAAACTTAAGCCGAAAGTGATTAAGAAACAGTTTCGAACTTCCCAACACCGATGCATTTGCGTCCGATGACTGTGTACGTGTAATTGAACCGTCAGATCGAAAATAGTTTTATACACAGTGTCTCACGAAAATTTCGAGTCATCGTCGTCATCGAAAATTCCAGTTTGATTAGGTCATGAATGTGATGTACAGCACTCCAGATACTCGTCGATGGTGCCGGGCACCCGCTCCTCGGCGACACGGCGAAGGAGAAGGCGGAGACGGTGTCGTAGAGCTCCGGCTTGCCGCCCGCAATGCAGCAGACGGCGTCGAAACGAGCGGGGTCGTTGCTTTCCATGGCGTCCTGGAACCGGCATGGCGAAGACGTCATGCTCGCTGTCCGCAACGCTGAAGCCACGTGCGCCAACATGTCCGCGTGGTCCGCCGTTCGGGCAGTCCCGATGCCAATGCTTCTCCGCCGTAGCGGAGCACGTCGGGTTCCCGCACAACGGAACGACGACGTACCGGTGGGTTTGTGGAAAGCCACCTTCTTTGAAGGCTTCCCACGGAAGTTCTGCGGGAAGTTGCCGTGCTCGGGACGATAGTATGATAGTATGATAGTATGACAGTACTACATGACCGTCACCGGGATAGTTTGTCAACGAGACATCAGAATCGAAGATGTAGTATTGAATCAGAAATGGAATGAATCGAGATATGATCGGGTCGAAACCGAACGGTGCATCGTGATATGACATCGGGTAGTTGGGTCGATGGACCGAGTTGCCCGAGTTGCAATAAGTAGAGCACTTGAGAAGTGTATGGCCTTCAGAACTCGGATCGTAACGAACGTTGACACCTAACAAATCTGGCCGTGTTCCAGTGATATAATGCAAAAAGAATATTGTACCTTTACATGTTCAAACAAAAACAACTTCTGAGTATATTAGTCTAGTGCCCCGGCACAATTGGTATCAGTGTGCTGCGAGTCGTCCGCCCCTGCGCACGACTCGCCCACGGCCTTTAGAGAACTTCCGTTGTACTACAGGGGGAGGGCTGTACTTCCGGCTACATGCGCGCAATTTTTACCTCCGTAAGTACATTTTTTTCGTACACAATTACCGTCTTCTTGACAGAAAAGGCTAATATATGTTATATATTAGACTGGCGGAAGCACAAGCAGGGAGTGACACCGTAATTCACTGCAGACTAAGATGAGATAATAAAATATCTTTGGGGTTTTATTATCGCGGAACGAACTGGCGGAAGCAAGCTGACGTGGCACCTCGGGTCAAGGGGTGATCAGAGAGAGTGTGACTGCCCCCCACCTTATGGGGGGGCTGAAAGTCTCATCTCACATCACACCACCTCACCCCGAAGGCGTGAGGTGCCACGACAAGGCAGGCAAGCCTGCATCCCAAACCTAAACCCTAGGCAAAAATAGGCAGCAGTTACAGGCCCAATGGGACCTCTTGCAGTCCGAAACTACTGCACTACATAGCTAGAGCCGTTCATTGCAAGTGTCTGTCTAACTCAGTGTTGCACACCACCAGACCGTGATGCGTCTGGTGGCAGGTCGATTGCGGCATTGGCGACGGGCTGCGACCCCATGAAAGGCGGTAACAAGATCGGCCCATCAGATACCAACCAATACCTGTGCGCGGCCATGGCGTAACGTGGCCAAGCACCACCAGAGGCAAGTGGCAGAGGGGGAGGAATGCGGGAAATGCGGAAAGTGGCCCGAACACAAAGGTGTCGAACGCACGAGGAAGTGGGGGTGGGAGACGAAAGGCGTTCTCAAGCACCACCACATCGTAGTGAGGTAGCACACAACGCGAAGGCGAGGAATGCGGTGAGGCGCTCTCGTAGGAGTCATAGCAGGTACCTGGTCCTTTTTGTCGCACCACTGGTCATTTTTGTCGCTGTCGCAGAATATTCTTTTGTCGCGAGACCACCGAACAGAATCTTCTCAAAAAAACAGTGAATTCTGTTCGTTCCCTTAAAGGGGTAAAGAAGGTTTTCAGAAAATAAATGGAGACATGAATACGACATCGTCGTTCGAACAGTGTCAAGGTGCCCCAAAAATTTTCGTCATCCAAAATTTTAAACTTCAGGTTGTCGCAACTGTCTGTCGACCGACGGATCGGACCTTCGACCGACCGCTAGATCGGTCAAAATGAAATCTGACTCGGAAACCGAATCTAATTTTTGTCGCAGGCATGTAGAAGATACAGCAGCCCTCCCTCGACTGTTTGTCGACCGAACGATCGAACCGTCGACCGACCACTCGATCATAAAAAAAATGAAATCCGCATCGGAAACCGAATCTAGTTTGTCGCATGGATGTCGAAGATAGATACAGCAGCCCTCCAGTCGACTGTTTGTCGACCGAACGATCGAACCGTCGACAAACCGCACGATCAGTAAATTCACAGAAATCCGCTCGATCGATCGGAAATGTGCATCGGAAATCAAATCGCGGGGCTGTCACAAGAAGTGTCACAACACCGTCGCAAGCATCTAGGATGTAGAAGATCCAGTGTCACAGCAGCCCTCCAGTCGACTGTTTTTCGACTGCGTCACAGTCCGCGTCACGGCCACCAGAAAATTCGGATGCCAATTGGTCACAATATTGATGATCTGCCACGTCACTGTGACACCCCCGGGGATATTGTACTCACTCGATCTTGAGATAGTAGCGTCACATCTTGAACAACTATTCTTTCCGCGGCCGTCAACACATTATTCTCAGGCGCCGACACCGACCAACCCCTGCATACTTCTGTGTTTTGTTGTTTTCTGACTAGTATTCGTTGTTGTTTCCTTCAGTACTGTTTGCTATTTTATTTTTCGGTTTTACGCCGGGATTGATTGGAGCTCTGGGCAATCTGCCCGCGAGGTTCGGCATTTTTGCAGGTTAGCGTGCTGTTTTCTGCAAGATCTCGTGCGTTGTTGGCGACTCGCATGCTTATTCGTTTTAACATTGGGAGTGCTTGGAGCCCGTTAGGCGTTTTGCCCTCCTGGTTGGGTTCGATTCCCAACACCTCTGCTGACTAGCGCGTTGTTTTTTGCAGGATAGCATGCGTTTCGTTTCGGCGACAGCAGTGCTGCTGTTGCAGGACAGCACGCTCATTCGACAATAGCAGTTCTTTCGTTAGTTTTGGGAATGCTTGGAGCCCGTTGCGCATCTTGGCCTTCGGGTTGGGTTCGATTCCCAACATTTCTGCTGACTAGCGTGCTGTTTTTTGCAGGATCTCGTGCGTCATCGTGTCATTTTATCCTGTCTTCCGCTTGTTATTTTCATTCTTCACGTCTGTCTGTTAGTTGCAAGTATGGTTTAGTCACCGGCGTTGATGATTTATTATTTATTCTGTTCCGACTGACTCCGCAGATTTCGACTTCTGCAGGAACTCGTATTCGGTGTAGTACGCGGAGCTTTCGGCCGAGATCGAAGACGAGCGGCCTACAAAGGCGTAATAGATTTAAAACTAGCTTTCGTTTTGTAATTGTCGCAACTCGAGTCTTAGTAAAAGCAACGTAAGTATTGTAATATTAGAACATTTGTATCGGCATCATGCATTTCGCTTGCTGTGTGCATGCTCTATTCATGCTGTGTGTACATCCGAGGATGTTTTTCGTAGGGTTATTATTAGTTAACGAATATAACCGTTGCGTCGGCTGTGTGTTTGCCCACTGGTTTGTTTTGTTAAAATTTTACAATTTTAAATAAATTTCTGCGACAATAATGACCATTTTATCATTTTTGTCGCAGCCTGCGACAAAAAGGACCTATTGGTCATTTTTGTCGCAGCCTGTGACAAAGGAATATTCTTGCGACAGCGACAAAAATGACCATCGGTGCGACAAAAATGACCCGCTACCGTCATAGCACTCGTTGTCGATGGCGAAAATGTCGGAGTCGTGCTTGGTGTCTGGTGCGCAAGCACCACCAGACACCACCAGACCAAAGCCAGAGGTAGAATGTTGTCGACGTAATCGAAGAGAGACCAACGCAGAACGAACAGCGGCCATACGCGCACGATGAGGTCCAGTGGACATGGTCGCTGACCACTGACTGCTGACTGCAGAATCTGCGAACCCAAAATTAGGGTTCCCAAGCGAAAAGCGAGTTTCTCGTAAAATCAAGCAAATCAAACGATGAAAGGGTCAATTTGGGGTAGATTCTCGCGGGGAAAACGTCGGTCAAGTCAAAAACGTCGTGCGGTAAACCGTTCTCCCGCCAGGAGCGGTGCTGCTGGCCAGATAGTCGAGAGCGCGTTTGGGTGCTTGGTGTGAACGTAACTTTCCGCAAAATTAACTAAATCGAGCGATGAAGAAGTCAAATTTGGGTAAAATTCGACGGGGAAAACGGCGGTGAGGTCAAAAACGTCGTGCGACAAGCCAATTTTCCGGCAGCGGAGGCGCTGCTGGCCAGAGTGTTGAAGGCGTAAATGTCTGTTGAAAGTTAAGAGATGCGGCGAAATCAAAAACGCCGATACGTAGGGGCGAAGGTCTCGTTAAATTCGGTTGAAGTTGGTCGAAAAATTACAAATTTCCGAGGTACGTGCGGAGGTTACGTGCAGGCTACGTGCGGGTTACGTGCGGGTTACGTGCGGGTTACGTGCGTGATCAAAGTTGCCGAGAAAAGGATGCCACACCAAAGATGGTGGACCGATAACCTGACAGAAAAGGCTAATATATGTTATATATTAGACTGGCGGAAGCACAAGCAGGGAGTGACACCGTAATTCACTGCACACTAAGATGAGATAATAAAATAACTTTGGGGTTTTATTATCGCGGAACGAACTGGCGGAAGCAAGCTGACGTGGCACCTCGGGTCAAGGGGTGATCAGAGAGAGTGTGACTGCCCCCCACCTTATGGGGGGGGCTGAAAGTCTCATCTCACATCACTTCTCACGGAAATATCTTCAAAACATCATATTTCACTTCCTTAACACTGGGGGCTCAAACTGGCTTTTGGACCCAAGCATGCCTGAGTTGATGTAAAGTTGAAACTCTCGGGGAGGTCATATCCGACCTGTTTTGGACAGTATACTTCGATATCCGGGTCTATTATGACCTCCCTGCAGCCATGCAAGTAGTTATAGAGCCTTAAAATTGGCAAAAACGGCAAAAAACATCACTTTTTAGCACTTTTAGCCACTTTCCAGCAACCCTCAAACCCCAGCCCGACAGGTTTCACCACCAAAAAACTGCCCCTAAGACACCATAGTAACCCCTAAAAACTTCCTGCAGCCTTGGCAGAGCCCCCACCATAAGTACATTCCACAAGAGAGCACCCCGCTGAAATTATTTATTGGCCCTTAAGGTATATTCGGAGCATTTACCATGTGACGTGCACCATATCGCCTTCCACACGAGTTTGACATGGCAGCGTACAGTGAGCTGCACGAAATCTCCAGGCCTCCCGTTCCTCGTCTCCGAAATTTTCATAATGCTTCTCGAAGTCGCACGTGGCAGCGAATATCATATACTGAATTATTATACATAAGGTTTTTCTCTTGGGGGCCTCGAGAGACGAGTATTATCATTTATATGATATATCGAAACCGTATCTAATCTTGGTTTCACTTTTTGGAACGTTTCGCCAAGTCAGTAATGGGAACATAATTATCATCTCAGGCGAACTGTCTCGGCCAACCCGATTGGCCCGCCGAGGAATATGCAATTTCGATGGAAAGATCTTTGGTATAACGGAAGATAGCTTTTCGATGAGGTGGCATTGTTCCGGGGAGATGGCGTTCGCATGGAAGGACATAATGATGATAAATCAGACAAAAGCAATAAATCGTGAGCCCTGAGATCAAATAGATGAAAATCGAAGCGTGGACCTTCCTTTGAATTTGAACCTCAATTTGAACTTCGTGCTTCATTTCAAAAATTTCAAGAGAGGCATTCTACTGCTGTCGGAGCATACGATAGCATCCAGCGTTTGCAGGTAAAGTCAGGCCTCCAGCATGTGAATATTTTGTGTCTAGCGTGGATATTAGTCAGCTAGGCTGCACCCCTATAGATACAGTATGTGTGTCCGAGTCGTGTCTCACCGTCCCTGCATGCGTTTGGCCTATGGACTGCGCTGCAGATCATATGTAGGTCCGAGTCGTGTCGCACCGTCCCTGTTTGCGTTTGGCCTCTGGACTGCGCAGCAGATGATATGTAAGTCCCGCCGAGTCGTGTCTCACTGTCCCTGCATGCGTTTGGCCTATGGACTGCGCTGCAGGTATGTAAGTCGGACTCGTGTCTTACTGTCTATGAATGCTTGCGTGTGTCGAGCGTATATTTGTATAGACGAGTAAGCCCGAGGAGTGAGACTAACAGATGCATCGGTTATGGGGGTGTTGCGGTGTGGGCGTAGGCATGGGCCGCAAGCGGGGCAAAAGATCAAACTTTGCGCGGCAGAACAAACGGGACAAAAAAAGATTTTTTGCAGAGAGCGAACAACTTCGCACAAGCCCTGCTGGTACTGATTTTGAGAGTGATAAGGGGGCAGACGTCCATACCCCGCCCGTTGTCACCCAACTGCAGGATGAACTCTGCAGTGAAAGAAGTGGCGGGAATTCTGAGGCGGAGGGAGGCGACGTTACCCAAATTTCGACGGACGACGAGATGGATGACACGGAGAGTTGTTGTACCAGCATCCCCAAGACCAATTCGCCCGCGTCCCTGTCTCCTCCCCGTCCGTTTAGCTCGCGGGTCCCATCCAGCTCGCGTCCCCAAACGAGTGGATATGGCTTTTTGTGGCGGGACAAAAGCCAATTTTCTAGAAGGCAGAGCGTTCAAATAAAAATTAGCTGCCAACCAACCTGCCAACCCTCAGACTTTCCCGCACAACGTCGTGTCCCTCCGTCGGATGTTCACGTTACTGCATTTCACAAGGTCCTAGGCAACAAAGCGAAACAAAGACGGCAGCTGGAACGGGGATTCGTCCTTGTACATGAGGCAAAGCGGATGTCAACACACACACGACTGTGTGTTGATGACCGCACAACGATCCCAGCGACACCACCACCACCACTATCAACCAAGCGATCCTTTTTGAATCGCCGGCCATTATTCCCACAGTGAGTGTATAGAATACCGTAGAATAGAGTAGTGTAAAATAGTTATTACTGTAACATATTATAGTTATTACTGTAACATATTATAACATCATACGAGCGTTAGCATGCTATATTCTCTCTCCTCTGCTGAGCTCGCCAGATTATTTGGTTGGTGCTAACTTGAGATAATGGGAAGCTTATTCACACTCAGTCTCAATACAACCTTAGGCATACATTAATTAGCTCTGCGTGCGTATTACCATGTGTAGATTTACCATGCAATCATGGTAAAGCATACCATTCCTCATGAGGTCGATTTTATAGGGTAACCCAAAATGCCTTCCGCCGTTACGCGAAATGGGGAAATACCCTACAGATTTTGGGTTCGGGATGGGTTGATGCGGAGCATCCTTAATTATAGATATATGTATCACGAGCTCAGGAAGCTATCGTATGCATGATGGATCGAAGTGCATCGATAGATATCGATTTTACAGCGAAACTCACAATGGCTTCGCGCAGCTTCGCGTAATATGAAATACCCTACGGATTTTCGGTTCCGGTCGAGATGAGCTGATGCTGAGCATTCCAAATGATAGATTTATGTGTTGTGAGCTCAGGAAGCCATCATATGCATGATGCATCGCGGTGCATCCCGAGATATCGATTTTATAGTGTAGCTCACAATGGCTTCCGCAGTTTCGCGTGATATGAAATACCCTACATATTTTCGGTTCCGGTCGAGATGGGCTGATGTTGAGCATTCCAAATGATAGATTTATGTGTTGTGAGCTCAGGAAGCCATCATATGCATGATGCATCGCGATGCATCCCGAGATATCGATTTTATAGTGTAGCTCACAATGGCTTCC
>LGRX02006437.1:0-22344 GCA_001247695.2 Cymbomonas tetramitiformis
TATGGGTCATGCTAACAGGTTCTGGGAACGCCTAGATGCAGTAGGGGTCATGCTAACGGCTTCCGGGAACGCCTAGGTGCACCAGGGGTCATGCTACATGCATGGGCCACATTCAGCCATAGACACTAAGAATATGACATGTATGAACTTTGGGCTAACTATTCGATCACATCTATAACGACCAACACAACACATGGATCGCAAATCAGCGCCTGCATCGCATTGGCGAGAGTGAAATGCGCTATGAGTCCGACAAGCTTGCTCGATTGACCTGTGCATAGTGGCGGTGCAGAAGGCCTCGCGGGCTCGATTTTTTGCTGTAAGGGCATTTGATCTCCACAAGGCGACCGCTTGCTGTAATGCCGTCAGGGCTCCCGCCTAGCCATGATATCTCCTCGTGGGATTTGAGTCCGAACTCGAAACACGTCTCGCCCGATTGAGCCTCATAAGCGTGCCTGCGTAAGGTATGCACCCCTTAACTTAGGCAACAGTTTAGTATGCCTTCATCATCCAAAATAGTGTCGCAAGGCCAATGTCAACTCGGGACCATCTAAGTGCAACCTCCAATTGTGGAACTCCACCCCTGCTGAACCTTTAGGGAATATGCGGTCTCTTAAGTAACATGTTAAACGTGGGTCTATGGCGCAAAGAGTTCAGTGACGTGTGCTCGGCCCTATTGGCCGAGCCCTATTTTAGGCAATGCAAAGAAGGCGCACCATATACCATAAGGACATTGTGCAAGTCGGTCATCTATGGCACCTCTGGGATTTTACGGATGTGCCAGAATTGCACACAGACAGCCAGGCGGCAATCGGGTTGCTTTTACTAACATTTGCTGGAAACTCTCCTGTGGGAAAGGCCCAGACGGCGGCAACGCCACGGTGCGAAGGAATCATTATTACCTAGGATGTGCTGACTGACACTACGTCTTGGGTGTGTGGAAGAGCATCACACACGAGTAGGTGGAAGCTACTGTTGGTGTGGGGAATACATCACTGCGAGGGATATCTGAACTGGCGTGTGAGGCAGTCCAGGTGCCGCAAAGACCTTCTAGCAAGGCTAGCTGTTGCATGGCATCATCAAATCGTGGCGAAAACCATATCATATCGGAAAGAGGTGTCCATTGGTGGCGATGCCATGGTGTGGTGGAAGTAATCCGCGAGTGCTGCCTGGCACCAGTGCCAAGGGCGGCGAGGGAACGTGCTGTCTGGCATCACTGCCAAGGGCGGCGAGGGAACGTGCTGCCTGGCATCACTGCCACGGGTGGTGAGGCAACTAAGGCGCCAACGCACAAGGCAGTGAAAGCGTCCCGGCACCCCAGTTATTGAGAATGAAGTCGGCTGAAAACCATCCTCCCATCCTACTCGAGGTGACTACCACCCGTTTCTATCCTAGACCGTCAATACAAAATTGTACCAATCTAGCAAATCACCCTCCAACCTTTATTCCAAAATGCTTTCAAAACTATCCAGGAACTTCCATCGATCCTGTCCGAATTTTCGGAATATCATAAATAGGTATCTTATACAGTGGACATGGACGGTATTCCATGTTGACTGTGGGCATGGATGGTATTCCATGTCGCGACATGGATGGTATCGCCCGGCTCGAGGGCATTCCATTCATGTCCGAGAGGTGCATGGTGGAGGACCGAGGGTGGCGACGATTTCGATGCGGACGGCCGCTTAGGTGCGCATGCAGAGAATGGCAAAGATGTGGACACGTAGGGCTGCAACGGTGCGGATGTAAAGAAAGGTGAAGATGTGGACGCGGAGGGCTGCAACGGTGCGGATTTAAAGAAAGGTGAAGATGTGGACGCGGAGGGCTGCAACGGTGCGGTTTAAAGAAAGGTGATGTTGTGGACACGGAGGGCTGCAACGGTGCGGATTTAAAGAAAGGTGATGTTGTGGACACGGAGGGCCGCTAAGGCGCGGATGGCGAAAACACCGGACGAACGTCGGCAAAGGCGACAGGTGGAGGATTACAAAAAGAGCCGGTCGAAGGCACCGTGCGCAGGGAGTGGAGGGCGGTTAAGCCTAGTGTGGAAAGTGGCGAGGGCAGCAGGCGGAGGGCGCTCAAGCTGAAGGTGACTAGCATATTAATATCATATATAGAAGGCCGGCCGACACGAAGGGTGGAGGGCGGGGACGACACTGGCAGCGAGGGGGCCAGGGGGAGGGCATGAAGGCTTGTAAAGGCACCGCACTAAGGTTTGTGAGGACACTGGGCAGACAGCTGCGGAGGTGCTAGGAGGAGGGCGGAGGGCAGCAAAGGCACCCAGGCAGAGGGCTGCGAAGGTGCAGTGGCGAAGGGTAGCAACGGTACTGGGTGGAGCGCGGTGAAGGGTGGAGGGTGGTGAAGGCATCGAGGCAGAGGGCGGTAAAGCCGTCGGGCGTAGGTTCGTGAAGGCAGGTTGGAGGGCCATCAAGGTGTGAGTTTGGAGAGAAGTTCTCACAGCAGCCGCTATGTTGGTAGTAAAGAGAACGGGTGTTGGAGACAGGGGCGAAAAGAGTATACTGCAGCGGAGCCCAGCGCTCGAACCGCGCCTAGACATGTCTTGAAACATGCTTCAAGGTATATTCTGCTGGTCTCTCCTATCTGAGGTCCTGCTCCCGCGGTACCCCTTGGTTTCGGCATCTTAAAATGGATCGTCTAGCGGAGCCTCAGACCCCTGGATGCGCACCTCGCCTCACCCTCGTAGTAGTTGCCGTGGCGCATAGCAGCATTTTCCTGCAATGACGGGAGATGAATTACCGAAGTTAGGCTGCATTGGCATGGGAAACAAATCCTTAAGGAATCTGTTGATCTAGGGTATCCTAGCTGTGAAGTACGGAGTGCAGAATCCTGGAAGCGGAGGTCGACGCCGAAACTGGAACTGAGGTGTGCGTTGGAAAGACTGCTGTAAGTACTTGCAAGGACTCTTGTGCAAAATAGAAAGGATCGAAGGACCTTTGGATATGGCAGGATACCGCATTTCTGGTCAATCAGCATCTTCGGTGTCATATGCTTGTTTTCGCCTGTCACATACAAGTGGCCGAGGAATGCAATATGAATTGGCATGTTTCCTAAGAACATGCTAGAAAACTTCTGAATTCAGGAACCTAGCAACCGTTGAAGGTGACCAACAACTTTGAAGAGGCGTTATTGCGCTGCTTATTTTGTGAGTTTAGGACTGCTTCAGCACAAGATATGAGCTGACTGAGACTCTCCCACCTCAGAAGTTGCCAAGAGCAAAGAAATTCCATTCTGGTCTCATATTTCAGCGGAGACTCGAATAAAAGTCGCTCAAGTTATGCCTTGGAAGTTTATAAGCAGCATTCGAGCGCCCGTTATAATACCACTTTTGAAATAAAGCGCTTTCAAAATAGAAAAAGGTGAGGTGTGGAAGACGGACCGATTGCCGTCTTAACGTCGCTTGCGGTCAGCATCTGCGCCCGGGCGCGCCGCCACTCTGGCGAAAGCTGCGCTGGCCAAGCTCTGGTGCATATCGGACGAGATTCCTTAGCTACGGCAAAGTGTGGGATCTCTTGGACTGAAATGGCAAAAAGTAGCTGAACTGCGCAAGTAAATCCAGGAACATAGCACAATGCATGCGGGCGACGATCTTGCATACGAAGAGGGAGTATGGCGCACCCTGTGGCTTCAATATCAAGTAGTTGCTGAACTTTCGGAAGTATATCCTTCGTTTCTGCTTCTTCTGCTTGATCTGCTCTAGTTCTTGGATCTTTGACAGTAAGGAACACGTTAAACGATTAGAATTCTTGGAAGCTACTTGGATTACGCTCTCACCCTTCAAAGATGATCCGATTCGTGGCCAGCTTCGAAATTAAGTATAAAGTACTGTCTCGCCGATTCCAGAGAGACAGTGGTTTATGCTTCCATGTTGACTTGAGCAAGGTTTCCCCATTTTTTTCTTTTTCTTTCTTTAAACTTGAGGTGTACACGTACGAAGGCTTCAGGCAAATTTCGAGGCTCGGAGTCGCCTGAGTTGACTTACCCCTGGAGTCATAACCCCCTGCCTTCAATAAAATTTGGCTTCTTGGGAAGCATGCCCGTATAGGTCTGCAATTTCTTGAATTCGTCCTGCTGGAACCTGCTCGTTGAAGTGCGACTATACAAATAGCATCTCTTGAGTTTTGCGAAAGGCTTTGCTGAGAGGACGAACATTGCCTGCATCAAACCGTCGTGGCGTGCTAAGATTCGTGTACCGCACAGAAATAAGCAGCCTTGTGTATAGTCCGTTCAGTGCACTGTACAGTCTGTTTGGCAGCCTTAAACGTCCAGTAGATCATAAGCTGAGCCTGCAAGCGCGCTTATATCCATAGGGTGAGCATACGCAGACGTACCTTCTACTTTGAAGCTTGGTGTTGAAATTTGTGGGACACGTAAAATTTCGCAAGATCATCACGTCCTGTTATTCTTGCGGACAATATAAGGTAGAACGGTTAAAATGAACTTCAGTCCGAATTCCGGTAACGAATTTAGGAAGGCTTCAACTTAGAAGGCGCTTCTTTGAGCCCCCAAAACAGCACCCTGGTGTAACGGGAAGAAACGGCTTGCGGACTGAATATATCACAGGGGCAGCAGCTCTCCACAAAGCATTAGTTTGGGAAGCGTGGTCCTAAAAGAGATCTTATCAAGCAAATACCAAATCACGACACGCCTGGCATGCGATGGGTTATCTTGGTATTTTGGTGGCGAAATCAGAGTTGTTATGTTTTTTAGCATTGTTAAAGAATTCGAAACATTAATATAGGCGGGTGTACCCTTATTACAACTGTTTTGAGGATGCGGTGTCGGGGAGCGACACGAGCGATTCGGTATCATGGGCCATGGAAATTTTATTTATTTTAGACGTCAAAAAGCTCCCATCGTGGTCATATACCATATCTGGGGCGCTTTGGGGCCTCTACACTCTACACATCACATGGGCATTCACTGCGATAGGGTAGGTGTACCCTTATTACAAAATAGAAATCCATGAATGATAACCCCATAGTCGGTTGTAAAGATCACATATAAGGATGTTTTGGACCCATTGGGACCCCATGGGACTAATTTGACCGATATTGCGTCATGGGCACCCCTCGCTTGCCCGCCCATACACGCGGGGCGCGGGCGGTGCTTTCTGCAGTACACACGCCGGCGGCACGCAGCCTAGGTGGGCCGCGCGGGCGGCGGCCACGGTGCGATACCATAGGCAAAAATTACCATTTAGATGTAGTTTGACGTGTACAAAGCCCTGCAGCCACCTACCATGTCGCCACATGCCCCCCCGGACGGGCGCAAGCCGCCCCACCAAAACGGGCGAAAGACTCGGAAAAAGTCAGATTTCGGCAATGAGCTTCCCGTGGAATGACCCCCCTCAAGTGCGACCCGCAGGGGGTGTGGACCCCTATAGCGGGATGTTTTGGACCCATTGGGACCCCATGGGACTAATTTGACCGATATTGCGTCATGGGCACCCCTCGCTTGCCCGCCCATACACGCGGGGCGCGGGCGGTGCTTTCTGCAGTACACACGCCGGCGGCACGCAGCCTAGGTGGGCCGCGCGGGCGGCCACGGTGCGATACCATAGGCAAAATTTACCATTTAGATATAGTTTGACGTGTATAAAGCCCTGCAGCCACCTACCATGTCGCCACATGCCCCCCCGGACGGGCGCAAGCCGCCCCACCAAAACGCGGGCGAAAGACTCGGAAAAAGTCAGATTTCGGCAATGAGCTTCCCGTGGAATGACCCCCCTCAAGTGCGACCCGCAGGGGGTGTGGACCCCTATAGCGGGATGTTTTGGACCCATTGGGACCCCATGGGACTAATTTGACCGATATTGCGTCATGGGCACCCCTCGCTTGCCCGCCCATACACGCGGGGCGCGGGCGGTGCTTTCTGCAGTACACACGCCGGCGGCACGCAGCCTAGGTGGGCCGCGCGGGGTTTTGCACCTTCCTACTGAGTAATCTAGGCTCGAGACCCTTGAAATTTGGAAGGTTGATCGCTTGGAAGCCTAGACACTCATGCGCAATGCAATAGTCTACAGCTTCGGCATACTCACGGGGAGCCCAACCTTTCGTCCCCCCCACTGTAAGGGGGGGGACGGTGGGTCACCTGTCATTCACCCCTCGACCTGTGTTGTCACCAGTCACCGTGTCACAGCGTTCCGACTCATAAAACACTTTGCTCAGTATTTTATATCATCTTAGCACACAGTGAACCTCTGCCCCCTGCCATTCTGTTTCACTGCTTATCTCGAGATATATATATACCCTATCACATATATATATATCCTCTCTTCTGTGAGGTTATCGGCCACCACTTGGGGAGGTTTTCACTGGGATCCTTGAGGCCGCACCAGCTCCTCTCGTACAACGACTTCGACGTCCGCACCAGCTTCGTTTTGTCCCGCGTCGGCACCAGTCTTCGCAGCACATTTTTTCCGGCGTTACCGTTCGCTGGGAATCTTTTTCGCCTTATTAGTTAGTTTCACGCAAATTTCGGCAGCCAATTCTTTCGCTAGTCCGACGTCAGAAGATGCCGCATTTTTTGGGACACGTCGGTCCACCGCGTCGGATCAGCTGCCGATTTGCTCAATTCGCTCGTGAGAATTGGCTTCAATTCGCTCGCGCAAGGCCATAATTCGAACGAAATGAAAACTCAATTCGGCAGCGACTCAATTCGTTCGGCTGACTGTACAACCTGAATATTCGATTCAGACCCAACCAAAATTGACACTCGCAGACTTCACCAGTAACATCGGAGGTGTGCAACAAGATGGATATTTTATGTCCACGTCGGACTAGCGAAAGAATTGGCTGCCGAAATTTGCGTGAAAGTCCCTATTGAACCATCTGAGGCCAGGGTCGCACCAGCGCCCTCATCCGCAAAGCTGAGCACTCCGCCTTACGTAATTCCTGCCATGGCATCAGCTAGCCGCCGCAGTCTCGGGGACGTGCTCCGCTCCGCGCGTGCGGCATCAGCTTCGCCCACGCCTGCGTCATCACCACAGTCTGGTTCCCAGGCTCATTCACCACATGGTCGCACTGCCGGCCTTGATCCGGTGGTGCGCATGAACACCCTCATCAACAAGCCCAACTTCATTTCGCCCGCTGCCACGTCTGCTGACTTTCACCGCGACGCCTCGGTCTGGGCTTCTACCCCGGTCCGGGCTTCTCAGCAGCACGAGTACAGCGACCGCATGGACTACGCCTTCAGCTATGGGGAGGAACTTGTTAAGTTGCTCCGCTCCCATGGCTTTAAGCCCCAAAAGGGTTTCACGCTCGACGGTTCCGACGCTGAGGCCGACTTTGCCATTTTGCTCAGCAACCTTCGACACGTGTTGTCCCCGATTTCGCACTTCGAGTACGACAAGCTTTTTGACTTGGAGCACGAGTACCTGGTTTACCACTGGTCCCTCAACGAGCTCCTCTTCAACATTCTCAAGGGCGTCCTTCAGGGTACGGCACTGGCCCTCTTTCAGGAGTCCGCCCGTGTCCACCCGCGTGATGGACGCTGCGCTCTCCAGCGCCTTCGGTTTCACGTCGAGGCCACCACTGACCCCGACACCTTCCGGTTCTGGACGAAGCTGCGGTCCACCACGATCGACGAGACCGCTGACCCTGCCCCCCAGCTCACGGTGTTTCGGGTTCTGGGGGACAAGCACCAGCGCTTGCACCCCTCCTACGACGATGCCGGCAGGGTGCAAGACTTGCATCACGTTCTTGGACGGTCGGCAGCCAGCTCCCCCCATGTGTCGCCACTGTATCTGGTGGTGCTGCGTGAGCTGGCTGCCGGCCACGCATTCACGTTCTCGGCCTTGCTCCTCCGCCTCAGCAGGTAGCACTTCACTTGTGTCGCATGATCTTTTATTTTTGTCGCACCATGCGACATATCAATTATATTCTGGGACGACAAAACTGAGTACGGGACTCATTATTGTCGCAGTGCGACAAACAGTGAGTGCGGGGCTGATTATTGTCGCAGCGACACAAAGAAGACTATATTTTTGAACCGAATCTACAAAACTTATACAAAAGATTATGGAGTATACCATATCACAGTTTACGGAAGAAAAGAAACAATTTGACAAGCTAGCATATGCAAATTAACTAACAATTGGCAGGGAAATGTGCTCACGTTAGCACAGCATGCACTATTTTCTACTCTACTTTAATTACATAACTATGCTTATACATCTTAACAATAAATGTGCAGTGCATACTGTTATTAAGTCAGGTACAAACAAAACAAATCCTATAAAAGATTGACTTCTAAGTTCTAAAATCTAAAGGCTAAGCAGGTTGCTGGATACAGCAACATGCAATTCGCCAGCGATAAAGGTGAACCTGAATTACCTGCACACAGCGAATGCGAAAACGTCAGAACGAAGTGAAAAAATATTGCAATCATCACAAAAACACGCAGGCAAATACGCATCGGAAGCCAATAAGCAAAATAATTCAACACTCTTCACAATTTCCACACCGTAACATGCGTCTCGCCAACGAGCATGAGATATTTGAAATACCTGCACACGGTAATCGCAAACAGGTCAGAAATAAAATGAATAACAAAACCAAACGTACACGCAACGACCAACAGCACACATGCGAAACAGGCGTTCAGGAATGCGAAACAGGCGTTCAGGAATGCGAAACAAACGTGCAGGAGTGCGGCGAAACAGGAAAACGTGAAAAGTATCCTGCAAAATTACGGAGGGAAAAGTCAGTGAGAGAGGTGGGGCTCGAACCCACGCTGCACAAACTGTGCAGACATCGCCCTCGAAAAATAGACTCACCACAGGAGAAACAGAACGAATACAAAACAGAAGCTCGAAAACCAAAAGTAAATTCCTGCAAAATATCAGTCAGTGAATGCTTGCGACAACATCAAAACGACGGGCAGCGGCACAGCCCGTCAGCCGGCCTACAAGAATGCCGCCAGCAATACCCGAATGTTGCTGGGGGCGTCACACATATAGCAAAAACGAACGCGACCTGTAGAACAATGAAACACAACTCTGCAAGGATGTTAGGATATACCGGAAATTAGTTAGTATGAAGGGAAAAAATACATGCAGCAGTACAAAGCAGGGCACAGCAAAAAACATTGTGAGGTGCGCCGCTAAACGAAAGGGTCAAGAATGAATGTGAGAGTCAACATCGAGATATCTCATATGTGAAATCAGCCAGCCGCGGCCCGCGTGGGTCTCACCGGTGAACCGATTTCGCCATGACATGACATGCGTTGCCATGTCATGTAGTCACACAGTGGGATTCCATTGTTCCCCTTCTGTCCCATTTTACACCTGTTCTCGACAGGTGTAAAATGGGACAGTAGCAGTAGGGGACGGTACAGTATGGTTTCGGGTACTGTATGGCATTCAACTGTGACACTGTAATCTTCGTCGCAACCCCATGCCATGTCAGCATGTCTGCCAGGCGAATTTTTTTGTCGTGTCGCAAACCCATGCCATGTCAGCATGTTGCGAAAGTCTGGAACCAGTCGCATCGCAATTGTCGCGAGGGAGCCACACTTAAGGGCTTTTTGTGGTGCAGTTTTTTAATTTACCAATATATAAATCGAAACTGATCGCGTCGCTGATTGGCTTATCCATCGTCTGCAAAACCATCTCGTTTTTGTCGTGTGATCCCTTTCCCTTGTCGTCCCATATTCATGGTGCCTATCTCAGGCGCTCGCACTTCTTATTGGCGGTTATGGGCGATCAGTCCAAAACATCTCATGTAAGCCACCCTGAAATCTGTAGCACGTGCGCCTTCTATAATTATACAAAAAAAACGTGCTCCTTGTACGTGCACAGTCAGCTTATGGTATTTCGCGTGTGACCCATATTCATGGAGTTTATCTAATCTCATGGCTCCTCTGATTGGCGATCGGTCGGAAATATCTTTTATACGCCATCTGAAATCTGTCTCGCTGATCACTTCTGCATGAATATCCATAATTCGATACTACGCCCAGGAATATTCTATGCGTCTCTGATTGGCGGCAATGCTCCACCGATTTGTATAACTCTCCTGCTTGCCATCTTAAGGTGACCGGTGTGGACTGCAATATAATTATATATGGGCGGTTACTCCCGATCTGACAGGGAAATCACACTGTTTCCGTAAAAAAGGGCCCCAAAGGTGGACAGTTCTGGTAGTATCGTGTGCGTCGATGTCACTTTTTCCAGGAAAACCTGTTTCGCTCCTATAAGGGAAACGCAGGACCTTGCAGCTTTTTTTTGAAAAAGCTGCGAACCGTCGGTGTATAATGTTGAGTATAATCGGATCTGTTTGCGACACGACCAAAAAAATACACCTCGCGACACAAAAAAGGCGCTTCCGCCTCAGCACCGTCTGGCAGAGCGAGGGCCACCTTGCACGTCTCCGTTCCCCATCCACGGGGTCCGGTGGTGGCAAGCACGCCCCCACCTCTGCATCATTCAACTCCATGCAGCGCAGCAACATCGTGAAGCCCGTCGGCGATTGGAAGCCGTCGCCCCGCCGCGGCCTCTACCTCGTGTGGGAAGGTGTCGGCTACCCGTGCGTCACATGCTTCCGCCTCTGGGGGCTCACTGACGCTCACCTCCCCACCCGTGGTGTGTGCCCTTACTCATGCGCGGCGTCATTTGCCCCCGGGCAGGCACCAGCGGGCGCGCCGGCTGCGCCGCCCCGCCCCACGATTGACGCATGGTTGCAGCCGCCCGCACCTCCTGCTCCCGCTGCTGCGGCCGCCGTGCATTTTGCTGAGGGGTCTCCATCGCCACAGTTTGCTCCGACTGACAGCTCTGACACAGCAGCTTTCACTCTTCGCCTGCCTCTCGATCACGATCCTCCTGGACCAGAGCCCGACGACTCTGCGGACCACGATGACGACGATTGGCCGGCGTTGCGCACCGTGCCGTGGATTCCGCCCTTCCAGGGCTCAACTTCCAGCAAGATTGACTGACAAGATTATCAAATTAGCAAGCAGAATTAGCTGTGATGTGCGCCTGCAAGTTAGCACTGCCGTGTGGATTGGACTTGGGATTAGCCATTCTAGCCGAGCCGGTGTGGCTCCTTGTCTCTGCATGCTAGCCGACTTGCCTGGTGACACCTCATCCCCACGGGGTGAGGTGGTGTCACGGGGAGCCCAACCTTTCCCCCCCACTGTAAGGGGGGGGACGGTGGGTCACCTGTCATTCACCCCTCGACCTGTGTTGTCACCAGTCACCGTGTCACAGCGTTCCGACTCATAAAACACTTTGCTCAGTATTTTATATCATCTTAGCACACAGTGAACCTCTGCCCCCTGCCATTCTGTTTGACTGCTTATCTCGAGATATATATATACCCTATCACATATATATATCCTCTCTTACGTGACATACACGTCCTCATCTCCCTTCTTCCCCCCATGCCGGTCGGTCGGTTGGCACTATGCCGCACGGTACGTACGCACGAAGCAAGGCAAGTTAAGGCATATGTAGGAAATAGAATTACCTTAACGGCGGCTGCGGTACAAAATTCATATGCGCAGATACGCTGATACACACAACTGTAACCAACCGGAACGAACGGCACGTGGTCGTAAGAGCCAAGGTTTCGTAGAAGTACTTAGGCCCGTCGTTAGTCCTGGTTTGGGAACTTTGTCGCGATGTCGGCATGTCGTCGTGTCGTGTCGGATGTCGCTGTCGCGTGACCAGGAACAACGATGGAATTTCTCTGGACTGCATGACGTTCCGTGCGTACGTGGCGTCCGGATTTATATTTCTTTCCCCCCATCGGGTGGCACAGATGCCTCGATCATTGAAACGCGCGTGCTAGATTCACTATTTCGCTTTTCCCCCACAAAACGCGGTCATGTCTTTTTGCCGACGTGGAACCGAAAAACCGACATGCATTACATGCATTACATTAAATGCCTGTGCGCCCTTAAAAAAGTTTTGATCTAACGATAGATTTTAAATTAACACGACATCGGTCGACAAAAACGCGACAAAATGGGGTTACGTTTGACAAGAAGTGAGATATATATATGTCGATATATATGCTCGAATGCGTGTGTGCAGAACAGTCTCGCAGGGGCGGGTGTTCTCGGATACTAAGATGATATAAAATATTCAGGTGAGTGTTTTATAGCACACCGTGACAACCGTGACAACCGTGACAACGGACACTGGTGACACATCGGGCTGAGGGGTGACAGACAGGAGACCCACTGTGCTCCCCCCTTCGTTACAGTGGGGGTGGCAAGATTGGTCTCCCCGTGACACCACCTCACCCCGTGGGGTTGAGGTGTCACCAGGCGAAGAGGCAGGAGCACTGCAGGGTCTAGGAGCCAAACTGGCCCGAGCAGTCCGGCATGTGCCATCCCAAGATGTCCAAAAGTCTGTTGCTAACTAAATCTAAAGAGTTCGGTTCCCTCGAGAGTCAATCACAAACCGTGCAGGCATGGAGAAGGGTCTTTGTCGAACTGTGCTGTTGCTACTTAATCTTGCTGGCGGCGGCGTCACCCTCGATCGCATGCGTCAAGCGCCAGTGAGGCAATACTCACCCCTACAACGTCCAACCAACGCCGGTGCGATGCCAGAGCCAAAAGCGGCCTGGCACCACCAGAGCGGATGCGTCAGGGCAACCTAGCTTGGGATGATACCCAACCACATCGGACTTACTTTGTTTTCATATTTTAATCTATTCACCTTGCATATGCATACAAACTTTGAGGAGCGTCGAGGTATGATAAGTTTTAGACTGATTTATCTTTTTGGGTTTGTGGCGCCATCGCGACCTCATGGGATGTGGAAGTCAAGGTTGAGCATGCCAACCTTGCTTGGGTTCGAACCCAACCACATCGAAGTCTGAGTCCTTGTGCTTCAGGGAACTAAAATATGTATATCTTAGCAATATTTGTGGAAAGTCTCGTGCGCTAGAACGCACGGTAAGCCCTTGGCTGTTTGGCATGTATTGGGTTTGGGTCCATTCGAGCCCAAACCCAATAAATCTGCCAAAGAAATAAACTGTTCATTTCGCGAGCAATGTATCTCAGTCCTTGAGCTTCAGGAAACTTAAAGAGATATATCTCGAGAATATTTGTGGAAAGTCTCGTGCGCTAGAACGCACGGGAAGCCCTTGGCTGTTTGGCATGTATTGGGTTTGGGTACATTCGAGCCCAAGCCCAATAAATCTGCCAAAGAAATAAACTGTTCGTTTCGGGCACAGTGTATGCCAGTCCTTGAGCTTCAGGGAACTTAAATGTATACATCTCGACAATATTTGTGGAAAGTCTCGTGCGCTAGAACGCACGGGAAGCCCTTGGCTGTTTGGAATATATTGGGTTTAGGTACATTCGAGCCCAACCTTGACTTCCACACCCCAAGAGGTCGCGATGACGCCATAAACCCAAAAAGATAATTCAGTCTCTAACTTATCACACCTCGATCCTCCTCAAACTTTGTATGCATATTCAAAGTGAGTTGAATAAAACGTGAGAACAAGGTGGGTCCGATGTGGTTGGGTGTGATCCCAAGCTAGGTTGCCCTAGACTTCCACACCACAAGAAAGCGCGCCCCTCCTCGCCATCGGAAAACCTGCGACACAAGCTGCACAAAATGAGTATCGTGAGTTGGCACATATGCATAAGTAAACTGAAAAATAGAAGCAGCCAAACACTTCCGAAATCCCTGCGCATAACACAGCAGCCACGACATCGTTCCGCCCATGAGGCGAAGCGAAGGACCGTTGAGAAAATTATGAGCAGTAAATGTTGGTGCGCAGCTCTTTATCCTTGAGCTAGTCAACGCCAACGGCAATCGTATCCGCGATATCGATGGAAGATAAATTGATGATGATTTAATAATCCTCGAAATTAAATTCACGATGACACGCGAGACGATGCGAGACGATATGACCGTCACGCTGGTTCAGAATTTTTCCGGGATTGAGACGGAAACGACGTGTGAATTCCAGCGCGTATAACCCTTCCCTATTCATATTCGATATTGATATAGGAGATGATACGAGACATCTACGAAGGTCACATGACAGCGACAGATCGAGAGTGTACCCTTATTATTGCCAACTGTACCCTTATTACACGAAAAAAAAATGGTGATCTTGCACCACCTAGTTCAGGCGCTGTACCGCGATGGGCTTCAACCCACGTGGCAAAAGCTTCGCGCATACGTCTATAAAAACTAATTTTTATGCTCTTGCAGACTTTTGTATACTCTCTGCCACACCGTGTGTAAGAGATCACGTTGTGTAATACAGAGGCACCCGCTAAAAAAGCAGGCCCTGGAAGACTTCAGGACGGTATCAACCACCGCGAAGGGAAGAAAACTATAAAATATTCCGATCAGATGCAGGATTGATTATGTCTCTTACAATCTCAAGATAAGTGAAAAGTGGGCACACCTCAAACCTTATTATGTCATGCGCTCGAATCTTGACGTAGAACAAGTAGTAGTTGATAAGCCTAATCCAATATTATATCATATATTAAAGCATGCACACTGACCAGCACTTGGGACACTGGTGGTACGCTTCATTTCCATGAATGTGACTAAAAGCCAGTCTCAAAAGCACGACATATGGGCACATTTCAAAGCATCCTCAAATCACACTCACAAATTACACCCACCAAAATTAACTGAACAACGGTAGCGGACAAAAGATGTTGCATCATGCCGTAAAGAAAGAAAGAAAGAACAAAAGAAAAGACTGAGAAAAGGGGAATATATATATAAAGTGAAAAGAAAAGGAAAGAGACAAAAGATATAAAATAAAATAACAAAACAAAACAGATGATAATGAAAACTAGAAAATGTAAAAGAAATACTGCCAAAACATACCCAAAAAAGAAAATTACGACATCATGCTACAGAGTTGTCCAAGCTACATGCCAAAGTAAGCAAATGTATATCTGTTCAGAACTTGGGATCCTGAATGTACGCTTACAAAACTCCGAGGAATTTGCGTACTGAGTGCCACAAAATGTGCCCAATATTAAAAGGAGTTTTGCCCTCACGGTCCAGATATACCTTCTAATATGAAGCCGACAAGAAACGGACCAATAAAATAAATAAAGGAGGGCAACAAAAAAAAAAAAATGTCATAAACTATGAGACTCACTGTCATCAATTATGGGAAAACGGAACGGTTTTGGAAATAATAACGTTCACCACGCCCATCTAAGTTAAAGTATTATTCAATCGACAATCATTGCTGACGAATTTCGGATAAGATTCAGTCTTAAAGTAATTAGTTCTGAAGTCACCAGTCATCAAGTCATCTAGTGACCAAGTATGACCCATCCATGGTAAATGACATGTGACCAAGTCATCAGTCATCAGTCATCAAAACACATAAGAAATGTTTGAAGTCAAATGAAATCAATGTCACATAGTGACCAAGTATGACCCATCCATGGTGACTGCCACATTGTAATATAGAACAATGATATATGTCGAAATATAAAATAAAATAAAAAATATGCTCTTGCAGACTTAAATCGGCGTTTGCTATTGGTGTCAGATATGCGGGGGGTTTTCACCAGCTATTTACAGCACTGTTTCCACCGTTTTCGCTCCAGATAAGGCGAATCAGAGCATCGACCGATATATGTTTGTCCCCGAGTCCGCAGTCAATCTGCCTCGATGAAATTAAATATGGGGACGAATCCCCGATCTGGTCGCGTTTCTCTAGTGAGAGCTTTTTCGACTTGAGAAGAGTCGAACACTCGCGAGGCGCCTCCCACCATACTTAAGATGGATCACATTTTGGCTTATAAATCCATCATCCAATGGGATTCTCGGGGGTTTCTATATATAACTATAAAGGGCTCGTCGAGGGCTATATTTTGGCTGGCTTACTTTTTTTATTTGGCCAATGAGCGCGAAGATACAAAAAGATCGCGTATAAAGGCCAAATCGAAAATGTAAGCCAGCCAAAATATAGCCCTTGACGAGCCCTTTATAGTTATATATAGAAACCCCCGAGAATCCCATTGGCTGATGGATTTATAAGCCCTATTATGACTGCTATTGCATATTACAAAATCCATATTTAAACGTTATTCGATAAGAAACGCAAATGGAAAAAGTCCGTGAAATTATATAGACCTTTTTTTCGGGGTCAGAATTGCTATAAAGGCAGATTGACTCAGAACGCGGGCACATATATATGGGGCGTTCGGGCTTCCAAAATTACTCAAAAGTCAACTTGGGTTAACTGGGTTTGGGCTATATATCGCCGCAAGGCATCGCACACGGAATTGTGGTAATAAGGGTACAGTTGTAATAAGGGTACACCCGCCTATAATTCGATTTCGATGTTCTCCTAGCTCGGATATTATACCAATTGAACTACTTACTGCATAAAACGACGATCCGACATGTGTCACGGGGGGCCGACCTGGCGTGGGACTACGTGTCACGGCAGTGGTAAAAGCTATGCGTAAAAGATAAATGGATACAAGATGTTGACATACACGACGAACAGCAAACGCTAACAGCTCCGTCCCTCCCCGCTCTCTCAATATCGAAGATATACACACTCGCTTGCAGACCATCCTGCACGGAGAATTGTGTGCACTCTGACAAGAAAGTATTCTTTGGGAATTGAAAGACAATTTACCGCCACCGTGTTTAAAGATCGATGAGTAACTTAACTCGTTTGCTCAGAAAAAACCCTGGTCTACATTCAGTTGTGCCGTCTCGCTGCAACGGTCGAGCAATATGTGGTCCATTCCCTGTTTTAGCACCCTGCTTCAAAATGTACTTGCCAGTCCGCAACCTTCGCGTTCGCCCTATCTGCAATGAAATCAGCAGCCGAAGTAGAGTCGTTTCGAACTTTTTCACGAAGTCAGCAAAGGTCCAAGCAAGGTATGGCAGTATTTATCCACATGCTCAACTTCTTTGATAGGGAAATTGGGTGAACAGATGCGGACGGTTTCAAACGTGCATTTTGTGACCTTTTATCAGCGTCTTTCTTTCTCTGCTTTCGCAGGACACGAAACTTTGTCGCTCCTCGCGCTCACGCTACAGCTAACGTCCCCGTTGCAGAGGAAACCACTCAGAGTACAGGTATTGCCGAAACTAGACCTAATACGCCATAAGGCGCTCCTCCTGCGAGGGCGATACTTGCGCCTTTCCGTTATGTCCACTTTGGATATGTTTCCACACCTACTAGTCACAGCTTCTCACTTTTGAGCACTTTTGAGTTAAATCATTTCTGACCTGAAACCTGACCCATACCCTGCAGGAGACTTCATGATATATAATACATTATCCAGGAAAAAAGAGGTGATGGGATTATTGCTCACGCGCTGGTTTTTGGTCGATGATACGTTAGAGCCTCTTGTGCTTGTGTGTAGCTCTGTGAAGTTCCCAGGCTGATCTTGTGGTGATTTTCTTTATACTGGTCGCTGCCCAGTTGCATTAGAGAGAGAAGCGAAACGATATGCACGTTTGCATTCAGAACGCGTCTTTCTTTAAAGCGTTTTCTTTTTCTGACATGGACGGTAGCGTGATAAAGGTATTTACGACTCGAGAAGATCAAGGAAACCGAGTGGGCATGTATGTATGCGGCGTAACTGTGTACGACTTCAGTCACATCGGTCACGCGCGAGCCTATGTCTCGTTTGATGTCCTATATCGTTATTTGATGAGTAAAGGTGCCAAACGCCGCACCTCGCTTACTCGCTATTGTCTGGTCCGAGGGACACACTTTTCCATGCACAGCGGACTGCGCCTCGGGTGTGTCCAGTGGCAAGCGCTTAGCGAACTGTACTCTCTCTTTCCACTCCGCGCCAGTCGACTTCCCGTGCCAAAAGGCGTTTTCGATATACCTGTGTTCATCGGACGACGTAGTGAGCTAAGTCGCACCCCCCAGAAGACCGACTTCAGACGCCTGGCGTACTCACGAGGCATCCCTCCCGCTCGTTGATACCAATCAGGGTACGACGTGACGTACTGCCGCAACTTCACAGATGTCGACGACAAGATAATTAAGCGATCTACAGAGACTGGAATCAGTCCCGAGGACCTCACAAACCGCTTTATCGCGGAATTCCACAAAGATGTCGAGTCGCTATACTGCCTCCCTCCGTCCGTGGAGCCCAAGGTGAAGCCCGCTCCAACCAATCTATTATGCCACCCCGGTCAAAGGCCCTGCGTTTTGCGAAGCGAGCATGAACAGTTTTTCTTCTCGCAGCTGCGTTGCAGCCAACTTTTATCGCCTGCCCTAACGCAGTAGCCTAGCTAGCTTAGCCTAGCTAGCTAGCTTAACAACGGTCGAAAACTTCTACCAGACGTTGTGCTCCTGCGGTTACGCTCCGTCGGAATGAGCTCAGAATCGAAACGCTTCCTGTTGCAGGTTACAGAGAGCATACCCAGTATTGTTGCGATGATCGGTGCGCACCCATTTAATTTTACCGCTTTCTCACTTCTGTTGGGGCTCGCTCTATCGCTTCATGCGTTTAGGGTTTAAACTCACCCGACACGAGGCCCAATGCTTACGTGTGACGCGCGCGCTCTTTCTCTATTTATCTCGGCCTTAACGACAGTAACACGTGTGCGGTTCTTCCAGTTCGTCCTTTTGAGTGCTCGGGTGAAGGGAAGGATCGTGACTTCTGCGTATCACCCTGAGGAGGCTCGCTGAATTCAGACGAGGGTGTATTGTCATGTGCGATCAGATAAAGTCTGTCCACTGTGGAATGTCTCGGTTCCTCGTGATCAAACTTCCCATGAGACTCACTGAGGGGAGCCTCGAATTCCGGAAGACTTAGCGAAGGGATGGCCGTCTCCGCGCGGATTCCCAACGTGTGTACACACACCAAATGCAAAAGTTCTCAGGCTTATAACTGGTTCGGCTGTAGTTGTGTGAAAGGTCTTCCTGAAGGATCAGCTCGACGAGACCAGCTTTCAAATTACAGCCAGTTATGCTTTCAATTTACAGTCGGTCATCCTAAGCGAGCCGTTGAACACTATGCAACGTCGTGCTCGTAAAGTGAAGAAGTAGCTTCCCGAAGCAGAATGTGTATTGAAATCACTGTGTGCTCAAAGTAGACGACCGGGCAGGCTTCGCCACCGAAGCAGCTCTGACATACATCGCTGCAGGCTAAGCACTCGAGCCCTACGACTCAGCTGCGAGTCTGCTCCTCAGCTCCAACCTCCAGGTCCAGTGCGAGGCGCTGAGTGTCAGTAAGGATCAATAGTGGCGCGATCAGCGGTATTGTACCTGCTTACCCCATCTTCGATGAGGTGGCTGATCCTCCATTTCTGTGCAGGCACCATTATCGATAACGGGCACGCGTATGCTGTGGATGGCGACGTGTACTTCAACGTGCCCTCCCTCAACGAATACGGCGTTCTCTCCGGCCGCAACACAGTGCTGCCCCACCCTTCTTCTGCGTTGTCGTCCCCATTTCAATCAAGAAAACACCTGCCTCCTGAAAATACCTGACACCCCTTCCTATGTGCCACTTCTGCCTTGCCAGCCTCGTCCACCGCCTTCCATTGCAACTTGTCGGTGCAGAGTAATGCCTTTTTTGACCGTAGGATTTCCATAAAGTTGCCAACGTGATCCGAATCGGCATCACAATCACAATTCTGATTACATTTCGCAACTTCACGGGAGTTCTACGGTCAGTACAGCAGTAAGCCGTGTACTGTGATTCTGGTAAAGGGGAAACGGAGGGACGGCCCGGGGTCGATGCGATGTGATCCAAACTGTTCTCCACGGAAGGTTTTCGTTGGCGCAAGCTGCTGTAGGAGGTAATGCGGAAGACTCGGGGTGGAGACATGGATCGAGGGACTGCAGGAGGACAACCGCGCAGGGGAGCGGGTCTCAGTGGACGCCCGCAAGAAGCACCCTGCAGATTTCGCCTTGTGGAAGGTCTCCACTAGCCCTTACCACAGAAACCGGCCCGTGTCGCGCTGAACCAGGGTTTCGACATGGTAAAGAGGCAAGGCTGAGTGAGTGAGTGAGTCAAGCTGTCCTGTGGCAAAGCTTAATGCCGCTACTAGGTGGATATGTCGTATTGTCGTGTGGATCTATCGGGTCGATCTGTCAAATTGTTAGGTGGTTCTAGGGAAGAGGCGAGGCTGGGCGGATCCGTCGACCTGTCGTGTGGTTGGAGCTGATAGGCCAGGCTGGGCGGGTGTCAATCTAGCTTGCTTTGGCACTGTTCTCTGTTAAAGTCGTATGGCACATGCATTGTGAAGATCCACAGGGGGGACAGGACTTGCACGTACAAGAGGCGGTTGGCACGCTCGTCATACAAGAGGCAGTCGGCACGCTCGTCACACAAGAGGCAGTTGACACGCTCGTCATACAAGAGGCAGTCGGCACGCTCGTCATACAAGAGGCGGTTGGGACGCCATCCTACAAGAGGCGCTGACACACTCATCATGCAAGAGGCAGTTGACACACTCATCATGCAAGAGGCAGTTGACACGTCATACAAGAGGCAGTTGACACGCTCATCATACAAGAGGCAGTCGGGCACGCTCGTCACAAGAGGCAGTTGACACGCTCGTCATACAAGAGGCACACACTGCCGTACGACGTGTGTGTCAACTTTCGTGTGCTGCTTGCGAGATCTCTGTCTTGAGCATTCGTGGCCAGGTGGCTCCCAGGGGAGCGCTGCACACTTCTGTGATCTAATTCCGGGAGGGGAGGAGCGTGGGGGTGCGGGCTTGGACTGCCAGGCTGCAAAGGAGGGTGAGATTAGCTGGGAGAGCCCCTGGGGACCGGGACGCCCTGGTAAGAAGGAAGGAAGGGGGAGTAGCCTCGGTGTCCATAACATGCTATTCAGCGCTGGCGTTGGCTGTTTGCTCAGCATGATAGTCAGGGACCCTCTTTAATGCGTCCTCAGCGTGACACTCAGCGCAATACTCAGCGCTGCCATGAGCTATGTCCTCGGCGTGACACTCAGCGCAATACTCAGCGCTGCCATGAGCTATGTCCTCGGCGTGACACTCAGCGCAATACTCAGCGCTGCCATGAGCTATGTCCTCGGCGTGACACTCAGCGCAATACTCAGCGCTGCCATGAGCTATGTCCTCGGCGTGACACTCAGCGCAATACTCAGCGCTGCCATGAGCTATGTCCTCGGCGTGACACTCAGCGCAATACTCAGCGCTGCCATGAGCTATGTCCTCGGCGTGACACTCAGCGCAATACTCAGCGCTGCCATGAGCTATGTCCTCGGCGTGACACTCAGCGCAATACTCAGCGCTGCCATGAGCTATGTCCTCGGCGTGACACTCAGCGCAATACTCAGCGCTGCCATGAGCTATGTCCTCAGCGTGACACTCAGCGCAATACTGGTCGCCATGAGCTGGCGTCCTCGGTGACACTCAGCGTGCACACACTCAGCGCTGCCATGAGCTGGCGTCCCGGCGTGGACACCTCAGCGCAATACTTCAGCGTCGCCATGAGCTATGTCCTCGGCGTGACACTCAGCGCAATACCGCCACGCCATGAGCTATGTCCTCGGCGTGACACTGGGCCGCAATACTGGCGCCATGAGCCATGCCCTCGGCGTGACACTCAGCGCGAATACTCAGCGCTGCCATGAGCTATGTCCTATGACACTCAGCGCAATACCTCAGCGCCGCCATGAGCTATGTCCTCATGTGACACTCGCCAGCAATACTCAGCGCCGCCATGAGCTATGTCCTCATCGTGACACCTAGCGCAATACTCAGCGCTGCCATGAGCTATGTCCTTGAGGACACCCGGGGCCGCAATACTCAGCTGCCATGAGCTATGTTCTCGGCGTGACACCAGCGCAATACTCGCCGTCGCCATGAGCTATGTCCTCGGCGTGACACCCCGGCAATACTCGGTCGCTTACGAGCTATGTCCTCGGCGTGACACTCGCAATACTCGGGCCGCTTACGAGCTATGTCCTCGGCGTGACACTTCGGCACACCGGCCGCTGCCATGAGTTATGTCCTCGGCGTGCCACTCCCCGGCCGGCAACACCAGCGCCGCCATGAGCTATGTCCCGGCGTGACACTCAGCGCAATACCAGCGCCGCCATGATATGTCCTCGGCGTGACACCTGGGCAATACTCAGCGCTGCCGTGAGTTGCGTGTCCTCGGTGCCACTTCAGCGCAATACCTCAGCGCCATGAGCGCGGTCCCCGGCGTGACACTCACCGCAATACTCAGCGCTGCCATGAGCTATGCCTCCCGGCGTGACACCAGCGCAACACTCAGCGCCGCCATGAGCCAGCGCCCCTGGCGTGACACTCAGCGCAATACTCAGCGCTGCCATGAGCTATGTCCTCGGCGTGACACTCAGCGCAATACTCAGCGCTGCCATGAGCTATGTCCTCGGCGTGACACTCAG
>LGRX02006438.1:0-21770 GCA_001247695.2 Cymbomonas tetramitiformis
TGAATAAATGCAGAGACAGATTCAGGACAAAGATAAAGTCGGCCATAATGAGGGAAAATAAGCCACATGCCGAACAGGACACGGATGAAGTTGAGCTGACAAGGGAGGACCCAGCGAAAAGGACTGGGGCAAAACAGGTGCGAACCCAAGGAACGTGTGCGGCGGATGCCTTCATGAGGGAGGTGGAGCGTGGCCGCACAGGGGAACAGGTGGAGGACACAATGCGACAACAAGGGGTGGGCATACAAACAATAATGAACGTTCAGGAAGCACTTCAAGCGCTGCAACAAGACACTGAAGCCCTCATAGATGAAACAATGAGCAAACTGTCGACAGATGGCCGAACCCAAATAGCAATAAGAGATGGAGAAAAATGGGCAATGATGATGCTCACAATAACACGCCAGGACATGCAGGCGCATGTGTGGCTACCTACTGGAGGAATAGAAAAACAGGACGAACTGCTAATAGCTATAGATGTTTGGACCATACTGCGAGAAGCCTACGACCTGCAAAAGGCGAAATATAGTGAACTGAAAACACATAGCACACCACCAGAATGGGAAAAATTCAGCCAAGGTGAGCAAGCGATAAGAGTGGCAGGGAGCTGGAAATACTGGCATGTTGACGGCAAACCAGGACACTTCAAACTCGGGACTAGAAACACAGCACGGCTGCAGGGGGAGACTCGGGAGATGCGGCGGACGACAGAACAAATAACTGGGCTGGCCGGGGAGGACATAAAAAGTGATGAACCGAAGGAAGATGGCAGGGCACCTACTACGGAGCAACACGCCACGGGCGATGCAACGGAAGAAAAGAACACAAGTACCACGGACGAGCTAGTTCAGGCCACGCTACGGTTCCGTCCGATAAGCAAAGAACAAGCGAACGAAAGGCTAAAGAAGGAGGAGGGAACGGCGACAGGAAAAAAGCTGAGGCCTCCCGCGAACGCCAAAAAATACCCGCCACCTACTACAACAACGAAAATGAACAAAAGGGACAATGAGGAAACCAAAGGGTCCCTGGAGGCACTGAAGCAATGGGGTGGGAACATGCCAAAAACGGAGAACCTAAACACTGAAGAAACGGGAGAAGCACAACAACACACCATAAATTTCCTAACATGGAACATACAAGGCTCCCCGCACTCACTGTATGAACTGGAGGAGCAAATGAAAAAATGGGAGATAGATATAGCAATAGTCACGGAAACTAAGACTGCGAATGAGGAAATAAAAAGACACTTCAGAAACAAAAAACAGTCAAACATATGCACAAACATACCAACAAAGGAAGGGGAGGGAGAAGAGAGCAACCACAAGGCGGGCCTTGCCGTAATACTCACAGGGGAGTATGCCAAACCACATAACTACACCGAGGTGCAGGTACCGCACTTACGAGGAGTACTCACACACACGCTGCTCCACTTTCCGGGAGGAAAATACTTACACCTGCTAGGGGTATACTACCCAGTGGAAGGGAAAGACGTGGCGGAAGAGACAGGACGTGGGGAACTCGACAGAGAAGCGGCCAGAAATGGCATACAGGAGTATGTGCGAATGGTGACCACAGCCAGCGACAATGCGGTAGGACAAACAGTACTAATTTGTGGGGACCTGAATGCCACGACGGGAACGCCGAAAAATAGCAGGGACAGAGAATGGAACAAAACCCTGGAAGCCACGGGTCTGCAAGATGTGGGAGGGACCAGGGAAACAACACTAACATGGCATGAACGACGGAACATAGACAGAATGCTAGCAAGCAAAGCAGAATTACAATACTACACGCAACCAACGGCAGGAGAACTCACCGAGCTACACATGAGCGACCACAAAATGGTCTGCACAACGCAACTGGACCTAAAAGCCTGGGGGACCCACAGACCAACGACACAAAAGCCACAACATGCAAAAACAGACAGACTGAAACTCCCGCTAACAGAAGCAGAGGGGAATACCCTCAGGCAAACACTGGACGCTGCATATACGAAGGAATTACAAGATGAAATGCAAGAAGCAATAAACGGGATAAAAACAGCAGCCAGCACAAGGCACAGAAAACAGGCAATAGACTACGCGGGAGGGGTGGTTGCAAGGATAATGGGGGAAGCAAGAGACAGGGCAATGATGGATGTCAACCTACCGAAACAAGCGGCAGCACCAGAACAACAACATGGACTACACCTCCCAAAAACCCTCCGCAAAGAAAGGGACGGCCACCTGAAAGAAAGGAACAGGTGCCGTGAGAACATAGCATTATGGAAGAAGGACATAGAAACACGAGAACAAGTAACCGAGGAAGCACGGACGGAAAATTTTGACAACCGAACAAGCGAAATGAGGAAATGGGAACAATGGGAACGGGAACAGAAAAAGCTTGCGACAAGAGAGGCAAGGAAGTGCATTAAAGAACACGAAGCAAACCGAAAACAGAAAACAAGAATGAAAATGAGAGAAGGATACTGGGGCAACATAAAGCACTACCATAAATTGATATACAAAAAAGAGATAGAAAACGGAACAGCACCAGCTACAACAATACAAGCGATTGAAACCATACAAGGAGAGCTAGTGGTAGGACACCAAAAAGTGGCACAGGCAATGGGCGAACACATTGCGTGGTCGGAACCATACAAAATGAAGGAACCAGAGAAAGGACTTAAAGATACGCCACCCTGGCTTGACGAAAGGTACAAGAACTACATGAGGGAAAACCAATGCAAGAGGCCGGACCAAACAAAAGTAAACCTAAATGTGGACAAAGAGGCCTATCGACAGGCGGTGAAGAAAATGAAAACCAACAAAGCAGCCGGGCCCATGGGGATACAAAATGAAATACTGAAACAGATGCCGGACAGATTCCACGACCAACTGTGTGAACTCATGAAATTAATGTGGGAGCATAGACACACCCCCCTACCGTGGAAAAAAGGCTACTTCTGCTTCCACCACAAGCAAGGAGAAGTAACAAAACAAAAAAACTACCGACCTATAGCACTACTGGACTGCCTGTTCAAATTATACACTACAGTACTCACAAAAATGCTAGCTGACTTCTGTGAGATAAACGGCATGCTCTCGGAAGCACAAGAGGGCTCAAGGGAAAGCCACAACACAATGAAGCAACTCCCCAGGGTAACCAATGCCATTGAAGACGCCAACCTCTCCAAACGAAGCCTACATGCAACCTACGTGGATTTCGAAAATGCGTATGGCTCGGTTGACCACAAAAGACTCATTACGACACTAAAACACCTAGGGGTGCCACCACAACTTACCGAAGCTGTTAGGGACATACTGGGCGAAAACGAGGAGGACTCCATGCAAATGAGAGCAAAAGTAGGGGACCAGGTCTCGGAAGAGGTGCCAATAAGAAGGGGGATTCTGCAAGGCGACAGCATGAGCCCGCTACTGTTCATACTATACCTGGAACCTCTCCTTAGATGGCTAGAGGTGGGAGACCATGGATACCAGCACAAGTATGCAACTGACAGGGAGCTCAGAGGGGAACTGAGAACCTCCTCCGGAGCGGTTGTGGACGACCTAATTATACTAACCAAACTAATGACAGGCATGGAGCAACAGCTAAAGAAACTCTCGGCATTTGGAGACTGGAGTGGACTCAGAATAAACGAGGACAAAACAAAGATAACAGGGGTAGAACATGGCAACAAAAACGTGAAAGAAAGTAGGCACCAAGGGGTGAAATGCGGAAGTCGAACGCTAAAAGTCCTAAAAGCCGGGGATACCTACAAGTACCTGGGGGTCCTACTCAATATGCTGGGGACATGGAAAGAGGAGAAAAGAAAGTCACTACGGGAACTCAAAAGAAGAATAGACGCACTGCTGGCAACCCCCCTCACACAAAGACAAAAAGAGTACTCCCTGAAGTCGGCCATATTGGGGAAATTCAAATACGGACTCCACCTCGGGATATACACACAGGGTGAAATACAACAGGCCGAAAATCAGCTGGGAGCCGCGATGAAAAGAATATATGGACTTCCCGCGAATGGTACGCCCAATGAACTAAACACGGAGGAAAAAGAGGAATACGGACTGGGGCTCCAGTCCCTACAGGCAATATATGCACAGGAAGTGTACACGGGACTGGCAGGCGCTGTTCAGAGTGAGGAAGACAAAGGGGCCCAGATGGGATACGGCAAAAGAGAGAGAAACCTTCAAACCAGACAAAGAATGTCACAAGTTAGCAGGTCCACAGCCGGACTACTGGAAAAACACTTCGAAGAAAGGGGACACAGCAGCACAAGGAGCAAGCTAAAAATGGGACTGCAGACACAAACGAACACTCTGAGGAAGATGAATGCTCTGAATGAATATGGAATACGCGTGAAAGGAGTGGGAACCCACATGCAGGAACTGGGCAAAGAAACACTACCTATAATGAGGCAGCTG
This sequence comes from Cymbomonas tetramitiformis, assembly GCA_001247695.2. Lineage (NCBI taxonomy): Eukaryota > Viridiplantae > Chlorophyta > Pyramimonadophyceae > Pyramimonadales > Pyramimonadaceae > Cymbomonas > Cymbomonas tetramitiformis. The sequence continues at coordinate 4,422 of LGRX02006438.1, forward strand.
GGAAAAGCTAAAAGGGTATACACAAACGCGGAAATGGAGGGCACAACCAGAACGACCAAGCACAAAAGGATAATGGATACAGAATACAGAGACCCACAGTCGCAGCCTGCGACGACAGGCTTTGAAAAAATGGGAACAGTAAATGTAATACAGGAAACGAAAACTCAGCACGCCACCAAGCAAATAAACTTAAACTTTACCAAACTACTCACACTATTCAGAAACTACCCGGACCTCAAGAACTTAACCACGGCAGACGGGAAAAGTGCCATACCAATAGAAACACTGAAAGCAACAGGAGGAAGGAAACACGACACCAAGACGGCAACAAAGATAGCACAGGGAATGCTGCACCTATACCCATACATTTGCGAAGCACAACCCAACGACATTAAGAAACCAGGGGATCACTGGGACCATGTGTGGAACAGAAGGCTGAAACCTGAATATATACAAGAACGGAAAACAGGAGAGCTAGAGAGGTACACCAAAAGTACGGTAAGCATGGAAAACATAAGCGACTGGCCGGCACAAATAAAGGCGCTACATGAGGCTGGAAACAGTCTGAAGGACATACTGCAACTAGTGTCTATGTACCCGCTAGCCAACCAAACGAAGCATTTCGAACAGTCAGAGGTAGAGTGGACGGAACATGAGAAGGAAGTTCTGGGCATAGAAACCGACCAAGAAAAGGAGGAAGACGACGTGATGACAACCAGACACCCGCGGGGGAGAGTAAAGAGGAAGTCAGGACAACAGGACAGAGGCCAGTGGTCGACACAGGAAGACCGAATGGAAATGCTAGGACAAGAGGGAAACTACACGCCCGCCGGGATACTGGCAACAAGACAGTACCTGCAAAACTACACAGACTCGACCTCGAAAGTAACGCAGTACGAAATACGGTGGACTGATGGTGAAGGAAACGAACAGACGACGTGGAGCACAGAAGAAACAGTAAGAACACACCTGCTCAAACACAACCTCTCCTCGGACCAAGGATGTAAAAACCTAGTGGAAGAATGGAAGAACGACAAGAGAGACAAAAGGACCAAACGCGAGCCCGCTGAAGAGATACTGGCAGGACAACCAAACGGCGAACAGAGGTACTGGAAAGAAGTAACGCACCTGGAAATATGCACAAGGGAAACGACCCCGGACCAGGACATTAGGCACATTCCAGGGGTGAAGGACAGACAACTGCGCACGGAAGGTGACACCACCTACTGCTATGAGCCGGAGGGAAGCCTTATAGGCACGCTGAGCACGGTAAAAGCTAGAGAATTGTACGACAGATATGCCGAGGCGGTGGGGGACAGCATGGCACAAAGGCCAACAGAGAAACAACTGGCCAAAAGGCTGAAACTAAGTGTAGAACACAAAATACATGTAAACACTTTTGAGGAGGAAATAGCACAACTGCTGATAAGATACTCCAGCAAAGCGGAGATGAAACACAGAAAAAGGAACCTCCAAAACCACTGGACCTTCCCCCCGGAAATGATGGAGGCGGTACACACAGCCATGGGAGTCCAAACAGAGGTATTCGCCTCCCCACTTAATGTACACAGAGACACCAGAACGTACTACTCGCAATACCCACGAGACTCGGTATTTGGGGCTGTAGGCTCGGCATGGGAAGAGCAATGGGAAAAACTGGGGTCATACCAATTCAACCCAGAGTACACAGCAGGGGACCTCTACAAGGCACTGAAAAAGGCAATTAACTCCACAAAAACGGCCGAACCCGTTCTGGGGGTAGGAATATACCCCACATATGCCAAAAGCCCGTACAGAAAACTGCTGAATAAGCACATGGGATACAGGGTACACGAGTTACTGGAGATAAAGGAAGGGCAGTTCACCTTCCTACCACCCGACCACTGGATGCAAGGCAACCTACAGAAACCCAAACAATGCAACTGGAACATGAGAATACTGGTAGTAGCGAATGCGGCAGGATGGAGAAAATACTGCCCGGACGCACTCAAAACCCACGACATATTCAGCAAGGCCCTTCTCAAGTGCCCGCAAAGCAAAGTCAGGACGATAGGCAGAGCATGCTACATACACAGGCCTCTCACCCTCAAGGATGCGGACAGGCGACCTAGGTCAATTACAGAATGGGAGAAGGATTGCGTCATAGACTCCGCGCCATGGATGAACCATGAACTACCGGTCATGCAAGCACTACCAGGCAGCCACTTGGAAAACCACACAGAGCAGATAATTGACCGGTGGATGGAAGACAGGGAAAAAGAAGGGGAGCACAGAGGAGGGGATAGGGGGCTGAGGCCAACGACTATGGACGTACTAAGAGCTAACACCACGTGGAGTAGGGAGGAAATAAACAGAGACGCCCTAAGAAGGTGGGCATTACAATTTACGGGCCCAGACACAACGGACGAGCACATAAACGGAGACCAATGGCTGCAGTGGGAAAGGGGTGAAAAGGAGAAAGCAGAACCACCACCAGAAAGCAGGTGGGACAACCAAGGGAAAGGATACCCAGAGCCCCACAGGAGGCATAACAGAAACAACATGATTTACACAGATGGAAGCCAAAGAAAAGTCAAAAAGGAAAACGGGGAAGTCGAGGAAGTAACGGCGGCAGGTGTCTGGGACCCAAGAGGGGAACGGGCAAGGAACCACATGCAAAGATGGGCCGGACGCTGCCAAACTGTTAACAGGGCGGAGCTCACTGCCATATATATGGCACTGACACTAGACTCAAACTCGGGAGAAGAAAAAGTCAGCATATGCACGGATAGTCTGACCTCCCTCTACCAGATACAAAACATGAAAAGAAGGCCGCACACGCTTGAAAGGCACGTACACAGGGACCTACTGTGGAAAATAATGAAACAAATACAAAAGCCAAATAAGGAAGGAACAAAAGTGGCCCTATACAAGGTTAAAGCGCATGTGGGAATATATGGGAATGAAATGGCGGACGAGGTGGCAAAAAGGGCCTGTGAAGAAGGGGAATACGGCCTCAACCACGACAACACGGATACAGTGATGCTACTAGCGATATGCGAGGCCACGGGTAGACAACTGGAAGGACACCAAGCAATACTCAACCATGTAACAAAAAAGGTGAGGGAGGCAAAAATGACGGGAAAAACGAACATAATACAAAGACTGAAAAGGAAACTAGAAACCGGGCCAGAAGAATGGGAGACCAAAAGACAACGCATTGAGAGGAAGGAGGCAGAATACGCACAAAAATACCGGGAGCCTACTGAAATAGAAACAGCCTGGGCAGACACCTGGCCCGATGAACCAGAACAGGAACAGGAAGAGGAATTGGAACTCCAGAGGATGGAACGATTAGAGGAGGAGGCATTAATACAGGAGCAGCAAGCACAAACAGCACAACAAGCTAAACAAAAGAGGGGGCAAGGGCGAGAGAGCACACGGGGAGTAGAAATGAATAAGGAACAGGGATGGAAGACGAGAACAGTACAGAAAGAGGAGGCATTAGAACAGGGAGAAAGACAAAAACGAAGAAGAACCCAAAGCCAGGCAAAACCCGACCAACCAGCCCTACGGGAAGCTGAAGGGCCGAGGGAAGCCCAAGGAGAAACTGCACAAGAGTCAACCCAGAAACTGAAGCTACCGGAAACACAGAATGTGGACATGACAACGCAGCAGGACACCGCAGCCGAGCTCAGTGAAATGGCCCAACAACAGGAGGAAGCACAGGAAGAATGGAGAGCACTCCAGGAAATGGTACAGGACCAGGAAGCAGCGCAAAAGGAAGTACACCAAGTGAAGGAATGGAGAAAGTCCTCGAGGGAAAAAATACTGACAGCAACACAAGAAAAGCCAGAAAAATACATGCAGCACCTCAAAGGTGATAAAGCCATGCACAAGCTCTCTAATGGATACTGGAAGAAGGGAACGGAATACCTAAACGAGAAAGACGTGACAGTCCTGCTAAGATGCCGGGCGAACAAACTACCAGCAGGACCATACAAGAAGCAGCAAGGAGGGAGAAGGTCGCAAAAATGCAAATGCTGCGGGATGCCCAGACAAGTAAACGCGGGAGGATTCATACGCACAGCCCATGTGCTGGGAGGATGCACAGAGAGGGAGATAAAAAACATGGTAATAAGCAGGTCGGATGAAACCACCAAAATGATAGCGAAAGCAATTAGCAAAGGCAGGAAAGGAGGATGTATAATAAGAACCCATGCGGGGAAAAAAAGGAAAGGAATGAACAACGGGAGACCAATAGAAGACTTCCTCCTCACAAGGGGGCAATGCAGACTGGACGGACGAAACACACCGGCACCAGCACACGGAAAGGACACCATACCACACTACGTGGACATAGTAATGCTAGAGGGAACTGAAAAGGGGAATGAGCAGCCTGGGTACACACACCAAAAGGCAATGACGGAAGCGGGCCACATACACCTGATAGAGGTAACATACACAGACGAAATGAGTTGGGAGGAAGCACTAAAGACGAAGTACACAAAATACACCCCGCTAGTAAAACTACTAGAACTATATGGCTACAAGGTAACGCTACACGTGATGGTATTCGGCAACACGGGAACGATATACGAACACACGGAGAAAATACTGACCAAACATTTAGGATTCGACAAACAAGAAGCCCTACACCTACTCAGGAAAATACATGACCTAGCGACAGGATTTGCAGTAAGCCTAAACAGACTATATAGAACTAAAGTAGACAAGGAACCAGACTGAGGGACAAAGAAGAAGGAGTCAAGGGGACTCACAAAGCCCCACACCCCGTCCAAGGGTGTCTCTTTTTCTTTTCTTTTCTTTTGTCAAAATGATATGAATGCCGCCATTTTGCGGTTATCGTTGACACAATGATATTGTCAGATTATGAATACAATTTCCAAAAAACATTCGCAAACATGCCAGCTATTAAAGTTTGAAGAACTCCTATCTGGAAAAATCTATACTATTACCAATCTTTCATGTTATTGGTTCTTCTACATGTTAGACATTTAAATTTTAATGACACATGTCAAACGAATAATGCAATTGCCGCCGCTCATGTACTTACACAATGACATTTGTCAACATTATGGACACAGTTACCAAATCTATTTGATACTATAGATTGAACTTACTTCCCTGTAGCAACCTACAAATTGTTTAACGACTCTTTGCTTAAACCATTATTGACAATACAACCACAGCAACTCTATCCAGATTCACTGTTAAACATGTCCGCACCTATCAAATTCGAAAAAACATGGTTTGCAACCATAAAAGCCAAGTCCGAAAATGGAGAGGACCTCACCCAGGATCATTTCAGGGTGATGGCATACCTTGAGAGTAAGGGCAAGGCTCTCTCCAGAACCAAGGAGAAGAAGCCTGTGGTAACCCTGATATTCAGGGATGCCTGTGGCCACATCAGCATAGAAATTGATTTTTCCCCACCTGTACGTTCACGTACCCCCTATAAATTTTTAGGAGTTTGATATAAATTTTTAGAGGTTTGATTTCGTAGAAACCAGCTATTACAGAACGAACACTGCTTTGCGTGACGCTCTTTTGCGTGACGCTTTTTGCGTCACGCTTTTTGCGTCACGTATAGCGTAGTAGTTTGCAGCCTAGCTTTGCGTGACGCTTTTTGGGAGGTTACTTTCAATTTGCGTCGTTGAGATGAAAGCTGCCATCGTGGATATGTTTTGTTGCGTATAAATTTTTAGAGACTCGCGCTCACGCTCTTTTTATTTAGAGACTTCATTTCGTTGCGACCAGGTATTCCGTCCAAACGAGCACTGATTTGTGTCACGCTTTTTCTGTCACCTTTTTTCTGTCACGCTTTTCGCGCTCACGCGCTTTTTGTTTAGAGCCTTCATTTCGTTTATGGTCAATATTTAATGTTATTCAAATTCACGTTAGCGTTCAGTATTATATTTTCACGGTATCACGTTAGCGTTCAGCGTTCAGTATAATATTTTAAATATTAATAATTAATATTGTTTATAAAAGATGAAGAGCATAAATATATGGATGTGGTCGACATTGATATAAAAACGTATGACATGACATGACTGAAACGCAGTCCGAAAACCGTTGAGCTGAGAGCTTCGACAATGAAAGTTGATGACATTGTCATGAACGTCAGTTGTATGGGCTGGCCGAGTCCGATGGAAATCAAGTTGCTTCTCACATTTTTTTTTGGGGGGGGGTGTGGGGAATCTGTGGTGGCCGTGAGCCGTAGGGGAATCGACAACTTACTATCTATTAATTTTATTCTTTGAAAGGGAGAACAACTGGGTTGTTTGAGCCTCGCAGGTGATTTGGCCTTTTAATTTATGAGGGTGAGATTGGGCTTCCGCGCCCCCGTCGTGGCTCATCCCGGCGCCCACTGCGGGGTTGGCTGAGGCCGGCTCGAAGGGGGTTGAGCGACATCAAATTTCAAAATATTTGCTACTATGCTTCAAATAACACTATTGGTTGCAAATACCGAAATTTGATTTGTAGATATTTGGATACTGTGATGTTCAATCTCCTATTTTATTGGTCGATCTAAGTGTTGACACCTACATGTCAAAATGATATGAATGCCGCCATTTTGCGGTTATCGTTGACACAATGATATTGTCAGATTATGAATACAATTTCCAAAAAACATGTGAGATATAATATAACGTATTATATCGGGGTGGTCACTCAATAGTTCTCATACAAGTGTAAACTGATTATAAAGGTAAACGAATATATAATGCATCTGTGACCTAGGTATCTGTCACCAAGTACTGTACGAGTACTGGTACAGTCGAACGGAGTCATGCACGGTATGACCTACGGTGCACTGAATCCAGCAAAACATTCGCAAACATGCCAGCTATTAAAGTTTGAAGAACTCCTATCTGGAAAATCTATACTATTACCAATCTTTCATGTTATTGGTTCTCCTCTAGTTGAACATTTAAATTTTAATGACACATGTCAAACGAATAATGCAATTGCCGCCGCTCATGTACTTACACAATGACATTTGTCAACATTATGGACACAGTTACCAAATCTATTTGATACTATAGATTGAACTTACTTCCTTGTAGCAACCTACAAATTGTTCAACGACTCTTTGCTTAAACCATTATTGACAATACAACCACAGCAACTCTATCCAGATTCACTGTTAAACATGTCCGCACCTATCAAATTCGAAAAAACATGGTTTGCAACCATAAAAGCCAAGTCCGAAAATGGAGAGGACCTCACCCAGGATCATTTCAGGGTGATGGCATACCTTGAGAGTAAGGGCAAGGCTCTCTCCAGAACCAAGGAGAAGAAGCCTGTGGTAACCCTGATATTCAGGGATGCCTGTGGCCACATCCTTATATGTTCGGGCTGGAAAGCTCTTGCTGGGGCCACCAACCTAATAATTTGGAAATTGATTTTTTCCCACCTGTACGTTCACGTACCCCCTATAAATTTTTAAAGGTTCATTTCGCCGAAAACCAGCTATTCCAAAACGAACACCGCTTTGTGTCACGCTTTTCGAGCGTCACGCTTTTCGAGCGTCACGCGTTACACCCACTCAATTTAACCCCTGTTACGCACTTTAGCGTCGTAGATGAAAACTGCGAAACGATTCGTGTGTCGTGGATAAGTATGTGTCGCACGCGGCAGTATATAATTTGATATTTAGAATATTCAATACAAAGCCTCTTTATATTTAATTGGTCAATGTAATATATAATATATATATTTTTAATTTTATTGGAATTGCACAGTGCAGTGTCACGACTGTCGATTATAAATATAACTTAGCACTGTATAACTTAACACTGTAGTATTATTTTTAATATGACTTATTTAATTTTAAAATAAGATGAAGACTTTATTGAAAAAAGGCAGTGCACTACTGCTAGGTGTGGCTGACATGTTTGAACCTGCCAATCGGTATGATACAATCTGATTTTGTAGGATGTGAGTGAGGTTGCCATCCCTCGAGATTACAGCATACAATTTCTCGTCGACGACACGCTTGAGGTCAAGACTATCTCTGAGGGCTCTGGCTTTCTGAATTGTTGAAAGCTTAGAGAACGGTATGACCACACCAAAAGCCGGAATGTCTCTGGCGCCACCTGTAAACCAAAGGAGCAAAATAGAAGGATATCAAGGTAACATGGTTATTGTGATGTCAAGGATGGGAATTATTAGATGGAAACAAATCACAAATCGAAAATAACAAACTCACCTTCAGAGAAAAACATGCGAATCGTTTGCCCTTCATATCCGACTGGAATTGGGTGCCCAGCTGGAATTGGGTGCCCTGTGTGAAACCCGTTGCTTCTGTCGGGGAACGTGATCGTGTGCCAGACAGGCCCGCTGCTTCCTCGCCTGAAGATTGTCCGATCCATTGAGGTGATGTGTGCGCTTCATTCTGAAATTTTGCAATTGTTGTAAAATGAGGAACGTCCAGGAATTTGGTCAAATGTATAGGGCCGAATTTCGATCGATTGGGTAGAATCCACGGGTAGGATGAAATCGATAAAAAATCAATGGTCATAATTTGAATTATGGCGACAGAATTCAAAAATCGCCGAATTTTAAATTATGGAAAATAAAATAACAAAATAACAATAATAATACGATCGCGGGACGCGCGACTCGACATGACCGAATGACATGACCGCCGACCAAATCGGGTCGAATGACGATGACGTGACAGTCGACCGATCGCGATCGCCGACCGAATGCATGACCGCCCGTACGATTCGGGTCGAATGACGATGACGTGACCGCCGACCGATCGCGATCGCCGACCGAATGCATGACCCCCGAGCGCCCACGGAATGACGATGACGATGACGATGACGCTTGACGATCGATGACGATGACGATGACGGTCACGACCATCATCATCATCATGACAATGAATGAAATGACAGTGACCTGAACCAAATTGCAAAACCAAATTGCAAAACCAAATTGCAAAAACGAAATGGGAAGCGGTGAATATATAAACCACGGTCGTAATGGGGGAAACGATGTAATACGGTCGTAATGGGGGAAACGCTGGAATATAACGTTAACCGTTTGTATAAATTATAAAAAATGTAATAATTGAATTCTGAAATACAGCAGCGAGAGCATTGTGCAAAAGCGACAGCAGGCATGAAAACTACAAAAGTGACGTGGAACCTACTAAAGTGACGTGGCAAAAAGTGCCATTTGAGCTCTGAGAGCAGGACTGCCCTACGATCAATCGAGTGATGAGTCGAAGACGTGCCAGCGACAAGCTAGTTATAGAAGGCACGTCAGACTACATGCTCTGGACTGCGCCGGCACAGTCCAGAGCATGTAGTCTGACGTGCCTTCTATAACTACCTCTTATAAAAGGACACGAAGGGTGATTATTCACAAAAATTCACATGACATTAAAAGAGTCTAAAATCTTGTGGTAATAACTGTAAACAAAATGTTATGGATTGCCTTTAAAGTGTTTCATACACGTTTTTCTTTTATAATTCAAAACGTGCCATTGAGATTTATATAGCAAAACGATCTGACGGCTACCGGTAGCTAACGATTTTCGACCGGTAATTACCGGTGCCACTTGGACTGAGACGACGCCTCCCCTCCCCCCTCGTTAATCGATCGGAGCGCGCGAGCGCGAGCGGAGAGGGGGCGAAGCCTCCGCGACGCGAAGCGGGAGCAGCGCGCGGTCGGTTGATGTTCGACTTGGACTTCGAACGCCAACGCCATAAGGCGCATGCCATGCCATGTTATGCCATGCGATGCGAATGCCACAGAATTCAGAACGAACAACTACTCGCAACCACAATCAATTTTGGAAATTGATTTTTCCCCACCTGTACGTTCACGTACCCCCTATATATACAAACATATCTGCGATTGAAATTTTGTTTGCAGCTTTCATCTCAACGACGCAAATTGATTTCATCCACCAGCGTCACGCAAAAGAGCGTCACGCAAAGCTAGGCTATAAATTACTACACTATACGTCTGCCAAAGCTAGGCTATAAACTACTACACTATACGTCACGCAAAAAGCGTGACGCAAAGCTAGGCTGTAAACTACTACACTATACTTGACGCAAAAAGCGTGACGCAAAAGAGCGTCACGCAAAGCAATGTTCGTTCTGTAATAGCTGGTTTCTGCGAAATCAAGCCTCTAAAAATTTATAGGGGGTACGTGAACGTACAGGTGGGGAAAAATCCAATTCTAAATTTTAAAAAATTCCTCAATTCTAAATTTTGCATTGTTACCATCAAATTGTGAGTGAACGCGGAGGTGCAAAAGGAATGTTGTGAAGTATCGAATAACAAATGTTTAGAAAAGCAAGTGGCATCGGCAATGAACACAAGGGTATTAATTGGGATACTTACGGAATCAAGATATTGCTATGTTGTCCAACCATATTGACAACTGTTAATATAAAGGTCGGGGTGAATATAATTTGGAAGCATAATTGGATTGTAATGTGTTCAATTAAAGCCAAGTACCAAATAAAGGAATAGTATAGTTGTAATCTCAAATTTAAGGGCACATTAACAACAACAAGCAAGATAAATAGTTGGGACATTTGAAGCATTCACCAATTGGCATATTTAATGTCAAGGCTAGGATTTGGAAATTAAGGTTAATTTATTAAGAAAATACTCTGGTGAGATTTGAGGGTTGGCAATGCAGCCAGTAAAACTAAAATGTTATCTATTTACTAGAGGTCATTAAGATATCGAATGCAGGATTCCTCCGTTGACACCCTTTTCTCGCAACTTCTGGAGAGCGGGAGGAATGTTTGTTTGAAGATGTGGGAACTCCTGGATCTTTGCATCCAATGATGTGATAGCAAGTCTTCTGACCCTCAGCTCTTCAACACGAAGTGATTTCAGGAAGTTATCCTGATCGATTGCATGTCCTCCGAAGTGAGGTCCAAAGAGAGGATTGTTGTGTTTGTCAGTACGAAACGATTTGAAAAAAGGCAGTGCACTACTGCTAGGTGTGGCTGACATGTTTGAACCTGCCAAGCGGTATGATACAATCTGATTTTGTAGGATGTGAGTGAGGTTGCCATCCCTCCAGATTACAGCATACAATTTCTCGTCGACGACACGCTTGAGGTCAAGACTATCTCTGAGGGCTCTGGCTTTCTGAATTGTTGAAAGCTTAGAGAACGGTATGACCACACCAAAAGCCGGAATGTCTCTGGCGCCACCTGTAAACCAAAGGAGCAAAATAGAAGGATATCAAGGTAACATGGTTAATGTGATGTCAAGGATGGGAATTATTAGATGGAAACAAATCACAAATCGAAAATAACAAACTCACCTTCAGAGAAAAACATGCGAATTGTTTGCCCTTCATATCCGACTGGAATTGGGTGCCCAGCTGGGTTTTGCGAAGTGTGAGGATGTTGAGCAAGTAGAGTTTCAATCTCTTTTGGTGTATGGTACCTGTTGATGGATGAATGAGATAAGTGATTGCATATTAATAAATACAAAACTAGGCGAATGATAATAGCTAAGAGAAATTTACCTTAAGGGTCCAACGCCAATGTCCTTCTTGAGGAATAATGACATCGGTCTAGGTTTTTTGGCCAATCTCATAGGAATAGATGGTTTGCCAAGTCTTCGATTCTCTTTATTCTTTGCTGAATTTGCAATTTTTTGCAGTGGAAGAGCAAACTGGTGTTGATCGCAACCGTGTTTTTCATGATATGGAAGAGGTAGCACCTGAAAGCAAAAAATGGTCAAGATTGAGTTTGATGAACAATGTGAAAAAGAAACACAAGGCAATTTGGAATAATATGTTAGTGAGCATACCTCGCCCGCAATGGTTGGTGGCTTCACCCCCAGCAAGTCGGGATGGATATTGATGTTGAATGAGGTGCATGTTTTTGACTCCTTCAAGCCATCTACCAACACCAAAGTCCCGAAAGCTCGATACGAAGTATTAGTCCTTGCAGAGCTTCGTGCAAAGGGCTTGTTAAAACCCTCAGGTGCAAACGGATTGCCATCAGCAACAGACGCGCTGACACGATAGCCAATTCTGTTGCAATGAGTTGTCGATGTGCAGCAAGTGCAAGGAGACGGACATCTACTGAAGCCACTTCATTGGCCATCCGAGTGCTGTTGTTACCAGCTCTGCAAGCGCGAGATGTCGTGTTTAAGCACTCAACAGCATGCCTTGGTCCAGCACCTGTCGACCTCCCCAAACAAAATTAAACAACTGTATGGATGGAGTATTAGTCAATATAGTCTTCAATGTAACCATCCAAGATTTGAAAAATTATTCACATTGCAGGGACATGAATCAGGAGTGCATTTGAAGCCAAGCTTGAAACAACTTACCAGGGAATGCTCTGTTGAGTGTTTTCTCATGCCCAAGTAGTTCCAACAAGGTCATGTCAGCAAAGGTATCATCGTATGAGATGGTCGAGTCTTCGTTTTGAGTAAGTCCGATTAGCATACACACGTGGTCCACTGGACTTGTGAGTGGATCCAGTCGAACTGGCCAGAGGTTTTTTACTGTGCACTCTTCCTGGTTGTCCTTGGTGTCCCATATTCTCAGGTTAGCCTCATTATCCCAGAGATGTACCTGTGAAGTGTGAAGTCAAATTGTTGAATGAGTGGCAAATTAGTTGTTATTTGATTATATTAAGCCGAGTAGTATATGGAAGGTGATTAGAACATGGTCAACAGCTGTAATGAGCATATCACAGGTCGTCTAGCTGAATGAAAACAGGCAATGCATGACAATAAACACGGTTAGTGTAGACACGTGGAATGATTGGTGGGCACATCGATTGTCATGCATGAGTGCAAAACGACTACCAACCTGACTCAGTGGGTTGTGTTAGGAGTGAGTGTTGAGTTATTAAACTACAACTCACCTTGAGAGGCCGCTCCTGCCAACTTTCATATGGCACAATTAATGGTTCATCAAATTTTCGTACATTTATTCGTACATTAAGAGTGTCAGAGGCGCGGGTGCTTGCGAAGCAAATAATCCCACTGCCGTCTACGAAATTGATACTGTAAACAGCTCTGGTGGTTTCAGGATCTGTACACAACAATACAAAACATTAGTTTATTCGATGATGATAGTGACAAACTTGCATTTGAAATCAAGGACGTGATTGAAGTTACCTTGTGCGTTGTAAAATGGATATACATTCTTCATGGCGTACTCGACATTTGGATGGTAGGTTAAATGGCCAGATGTGCCAAGTCCAAGTAGCAGTACCCTGGAATCCAGAGTAATATCGGACCACATTTGACGTGGTGGTGTATCGTTGTGCGCTATTAAAAGACCAAGTTTCTTCCCAAGAATTTGAGTAGAGGACATGTACACAGGATTTGCATTCACCCATTCGTTGAGGAGATTGAACTCAGTGACGAGACAAGGACCTCCCTTCCTTATCTTTCCTTTGGTGGATATTGTCGCTCGATCGCCAAGGGCCTGGAAGTTTTGGATACGTACGTTGGCCTTGGTCACCAAAAGTGGGTCTAAGACATTTAAAGCTTGGTCTAGTATTTCTGATGCCTCAGGCATTATCAGCACTCAACGTTGACAAGGATACTGCACACCATAAAGCACAATGACAAAATTAGCAGGTTGTAAATAAATGATAAAATTCAAGTGAACATATTGGTAATAATATTAATGGTAATTTAGTTGAATTCACTCACCTATAAGATAATGGGCTTCAAATTACTGAATGAATTGCGGCAATTTTCCGGCAAGTCATCATTCCACCATCGTTGATCCCGATAAGCGAGGACATGTTATCTAGTAGGGCTTGGTGAGCCCTACTGATCTCAAGGCAAGCTTGCTGTCCATTTACCACAGGTAGACGTGTGGGCATTCCTCATCCACAGGAACGCTGGTGGGCCTTTAGACAGGTGCTTAAGCACTCATCCAAATACAGGCTTGATGGGCCAACAATGTTTAAAATGGTGGGGGTCCACCACACAAAGTGGGTGGACAATCCTCATCCACATAGTGGCTTATCCTCATCCACAGGATAGTTAGTGGGCCATCTTTATCTTCAAGACTGGCTTGTTGGTCATCCTATACCACAGGAAGACGTGTGGGCCTCCTCATCCACAGGAACGCTGGTGGGCCTTTGGACAGGTGCTTAAGCCCTCATCCAAAAACCGGCTTGATGGGCCAACAATGTATAAAATGGTGGGGGTCCACCACACAAAGTGGGTGGACAATCCTCATCCACATAGTGGCTTATCCTCATCCACAGGATAGTTAGTGGGCCATCTTTATCTCCAAGACTGGCTTGTTGGTCACCCTTTACCACAGGAAGACGTGTGGGCCTCCTCATCCACAGGAACGCTGGTGGGCCTTTAGACAGGTGCTTAAGCCCTATCCAAAAACAGGCTTGATGGGCCAACAATGTATAAAATGGTGGGGGTCCACCACACAAAGTGGGTGGACAACCCACATCCACATAGTGGCTTATCCTCATCCACAGGATAGTTAGTGGGCCATCTTTATCTCCAAGACTGGCTTGTTGGTCACCCTATACCACAGGAAGACGTGTGGGCCTCCTCATCCACAGGAACGCTGGTGGGCCTTTGGACAGGTGCTTAAGCCCTATCCAAAAACAGGCTTGATGGCCCAACAATGTATAAAATGGTGGGGGTCCATCACACAAAGTGGGTGGACAATCCTCATCCACATAGTGGCTTATCCTCATCCACAGGATAGTTAGCGGGCCATCTTTATCTCCAAGACTGGCTTGTTGGTCACCCTTTACCACAGGAAGACGTGTGGGCCTCCTCATCCACAGGAACGCTGGTGGGCCTTTGGACAGGTGCTTAAGCCCTATCCAAAAACAGGCTTGATGGGCCAACAATGTATAAAATGGTGGGGGTCCACCAAACAAAGTGGGTGGACAATCCTCATCCACATAGTGGCTTATCCTCATCCACAGGATAGTTAGTGGGCCATCTTTATCTCCAAGACTGGCTTGTTGGTCACCCTATCACAATAAGACGTGGGGCTTCCTCATCCACAGGAACGCTGGTGGGCTTTTGGACAGGTGCTTAAGCCCTATCCAAAAACAGGCTTGATGGGCCAACAATGTATAATGTCAATAATGTCAATGAACAATGTATTCATGACCGTGGTCGTTAAACTTTGCAATTAATTGTTGATTTCAAGGTTTTTTGGTTGAAAATGTAGTGCGAACTACAATGAGGATAAAGTGTACAAATAGAAAAGTTGGCTCGGGTCTGGACCCATTGGAAAAGGAATTTCTCTAAATGTTTGATGGTTATAATTGTCTACAAGCACCCATGAATGATCATGCTTTACAGAAATGTAGAAATGAGATCCAGTATAATGAGCAACTCCTGTCAAATCATATCTATGTGTATAACCATTGGCCAGATTCAATATATTTTCAGTTGCAGATGGGATGATGTTGACATCTGGAGTGTTGCTTCTGATGGTTGCAACATTAATGATGATAGAAGTTGGAGGGGAATTTATCTGTTGGTAAACGTGTTCGGTCTTGGACAAATTGTCTGCGACATCAGTAATCGCTAAATTGTCTGTAAGGGTTTCACTGACAAGGGATACACACCGTGAACATGTGAAAACACGGGGAAGTTTAGTGTCCAATTCGATCAACTTGAAAGGATCTACGTGATCACATTTGAATAAATGACGGTACGTGTATAAGATATTTGAACACCACGAATGTGGACTCCAGGGACAAGCAAATGTAACCTTAATTTTTCAACATTGCAAGCGGTGCATTTGTAATGCTGTTGGATATGTAGGGCTACAATGTCAGAAGATTTTGAATAAATTGTTCTAAGGGTGGCATGTAATGACCCAAAGGATCCATTGGCACCAGCTTCATGCAAGGTGACATGATGTCGTAATTTATTCCTAGAAGAAGAAATATCTTTGGCAATTCCTCGATATCGAGCCCATAAACTATCATACACTAATTGAGTAAGGGTGGGATCGGTTGACGAAAATATGTATTTGGTACATAGATGATATAACCATTCGATGCATGGATCAATGAAGCAGGAGTTGGCCTCCCAGGGAATGTGCACCATTGATGTATTGACTGGTAATAAAGTATTTACAGGGTTAATCGATCGATGTAGTAGACGACATTTCTGCAGGATTACCATTTGTATTTATATTTTCTACAGCAATAGGTGTTTTAGTATACACTAAGATGTATGCGTCTTTTGCCAAACTTGATGGTGTAATGTGAGACACATTGTGATCGTCACATTGTAACCAACCTCCATTTTGCTGGACAATACAAGTTGTATAGTGTCCAGAAGAAACATTGTTACCGAAATGCTTGACCACTCCTATTAATTTATAGGTTACATCTTGTGATGTAACTTTGAGGTCTTTTGAGGTCAATGTTTGTGTAATTGAGATGTGTATAGGCAATTTTTTACCATGGTTATCATATTTCGCAATCAATATGACTAAAGTTTTTGGCAGTTGTTCAATAGTTTTAAGTTGCATGTTATTATTACTGTTTATGTTGCACACTGGGCATTGCCAAAGAATGTTGGTACAACCTAGAGCATGATTAATACAAGCTTTCAAGGATATATTAGGCTTAGATGTAGGTACATTTAAAATGAAATTTGTATCTTGAATTGAATTATGTACATGCCCGGTACAAGGATGATTTGTACACCTTTGTGTATATTTGTACGTTCCTTGAAATGATGTTTTTGGTAAGCTAGGATGAAGTAAATTGAGTAGTTTTACCAAGAATTCTCCTGCATCATGTTGAGATGAGTTGTTGTATTGTGGAATTAATCGTCGAATATTAAATAAACATGATTCGAGAGATGGCCAATCAAGGGGATATTTTCCCGATTGTGAATACGTGAATTCCCGTCGGGAATTCCTCCTAGATCCTTCTGTCAGTCTAGGAACTCCCACGCAAGTATGCATGACATCATTAAATTTTGGATTAAAAATATTAAATGTATATATTCGTTTGCAACTCAAGTTTGAAATACCTCAACTCAGGTTTCGTTTCACACAAGGGGGGGGGTACTGGGAATGGGAATGGGAACTTCCATATAGAACACATGGAATCTGCAAAACGGGAATTCCCAGTGGAAATTTTAGAAAATACCTTATTTTTTCTCATAACTCAAGTTTGAAATACCTCAACTCAGGTTTCGTTTCACACAGGGGGGAGGGGTACTGGGAATGGGAATGGGAACTTCCATATAGAACACATGGAATCTGCAAAACGAGAATTCCCAGTGGGAATTTTAGAAAAAAACCTTATTTTTTCTCATAACTCAAGTTTGAAATACCTCAACTCAGGTTTCGTTTCACAC